>CAUYLG010013172.1:0-64858 GCA_963573385.1 Cacajao melanocephalus | reverse complement strand
AGTCCTCCGCCCCTCCGCTCTCCGTCTCTCCTTCCCCCTCCTCCCCCCCACTCCCCCTCCCCCTCCCCCTCCTCCTCCCTCACTTCCTCCCTCTCCTCTTCCCTCTCCCCCTCCTCCTGGGATGGATTTGCACAAAGTGTGCCTGCAGACCTTGCGGAGCACACTAATTCTGGGCGGTTCCCCATTTGTTCTTCTGTGAACCAGGCCCTATTCTAAGCCCTTTGCAGTACATGATTCCGAAAGCCTGATTGTCTTCTCATTTGCAGGCGGGAAATCTAAGGCACAGAGAGGTTAAGTAGCCCGAGGTTGTAGAGGCCACTTGGAAACCAGGCCGTTGGTCTGACTGGAACTGGAAAAGCTCTACGCTCGACCATCAGGCCGCAACGCGGCTGGGCATGGAGACCTGGGTGGGCGTAGGCGGGCACCGCAGCTTGTGGAAGCCAAGACACGCAGATGTTCCACCCACTAAGCCTCTCCCCGCAGGGGCAGCGTTGACCCTTCCTTGACCAGGAAAGCCCGAGGGGAGACCAAGGCCTCGTAGGCTGGCTCCTTCGCTCCTTCCGTGCTCTCTCTTGGCCGTGTGAGTGGTTTGGAAAACCCTGCACCACACTTTACTGGAGGGTGGCAACGAGGGCGCCACGAGGCAGCTCGGTCCCAGGACTCCGAGGAGCCGCTGAGAACGCGCAGGTGATTCCAGCATCTGAGAAACGTTCTTCCAGGAGGGAGGTGAGCTCACTTCCTCAGGAAGTGGCTGCAGGGGTGTCTGCAGGGCCCGCCACGCCTGGCTTGAAAGCATCTGAAACGGCCCGCGGGGTAATGGGCCACGAGTGCGGGTCAAACACGCGATGCGTATGGTCCACGTGGTTCTCAGTTACTCACGCGCCGGTCTTTAGCCCGGGAACTGCCGTGGGGCTTTCGGCTCTTCAATGCCGTGAAAACCAGTTGCTTTGAAAAATCTGGTGGCCAAAGAGAACTCCAAGTCATTAAGGAAAATTATAACCAAAATGACAGCAAAATTCTCTCATCTGGAAGAGCTTTGAGTCCAGGTCGTCAGTCAGACATTGCCCCCATTCCTTGGGCTTTTATGAGACAGTGGAAGAGCGAATGTGGGCGGTTCCAGAGCATTCTAGCAATTATCGCTTTAACAAACAGGCCTCTCTTCTAATATTCACATTCCTTTCGCATGGCCTCACGAAAACACAAACATTCACTCCATGCACAAAAAATGCAGGCGCTCTGGGAGGAAAGAGCCCCCCGCTCAGCCCCGTCGCGGCGCTGCAGCCACGGGAGACTGAACCCACTCCCGGTTTCCCGTACGGACTGTGTCAGGCTCTGCTGAGAAAGATACCGCACCCCTGGGTGGGCCCTACCACGGCAAGGCCGAGAGGTCCGGAGCGCTGGGGACCCTGGCGCAGTAGGCCGGGCTGCGGTGGTCAGGGTCGCCCCTCAGATGGGGCCTTTCCCCCACAACATCTTCATTTTGGAGAGGAAGGAGAGGGCTCTCTGTACCCTGTTTTGAGGACTAAACTGACACAGTTCTTTCATTTCATCCGATTTCTTGGGTCTGATCTTACTGTTACCAACCTCAAAGGGAAACAGTAAGATTTTGGGCTCAACCACTGAAATTAGCCTCAGAACTTACCCACACCCCGGGAACCCCCAACGTGTTATGAATGTATATGTTAAACATGGATTCACCTTTAGGGGACCATTTTAGCAGGGGGGAGTGTCAGGTAAAATCAGTTGCTAACGTATATTGATGAGCTATTTTCAAACATTATTATCTGAGAAAAATGAAAGTCAGATCCAAGAATAACATGCTCGTCTCTGAAAGCAACAGCAGGGATTTTCGCTTTCTATAGTAGGGGTTTCTACAATCTTCCTAAAACAATCAAGTGAATTATTTGTGTGATTTTAACATGTTTTTAAAGAAGGGGAAAAAGCAATACCTAAAAATGTGAGAGACACTCTCCCCGCAAGGAGAGTCCTGTGTAGATTGGCCGGATGCTCCTCACCACGGGGAAACCGTGTTCACTCAGCTCGCTGTGCACGCTCAACTCACAATCACTGCTCCAGGAGTGGGGAGATTCAGTGAGTCCAGGAAGAATGTCTCTGACTGTCACACTCCCAGGGTGACCTCCCATTCCCAAGAGAGGGCCAGTGCCAGGAGCAGTGATGTCCACACACACCCCACACCACACCACACACACCCAACACAATAGACACCACACAGCACCACATGCCCCCCACACCTCACACACCACACATACTATACACCACAGACCCTGCACTCACTATACATACACACCACACAACAGACACACACCACACAACACCACATGCCCCCCCACATCTCACAGACCACACATACTACATACCACACACCCTGCACTCACTACACATACACCACACAACAGACACACAACACACACCACCATATGCCCCCACCACACCTCATAGACCACACATACTATACACATCACATACCACACATACCCTGCACTCACTACACGTACACACATCATACAACAAACACCACCACATGCCCCCACCACACCTCATAGACCACACATACTACACACCACACACCCTGCACTCACTACACATATACACACCACACAACAGACACCACCACACAATACCCACCACCACATGCCCCCACCACACCTCATAGACCACACATCCTACACACATCACACACACACTCTACATTCACTACACATACACACACCACACAACACACACACACCACAGAACACACACCACCACATGCCCCCACCACACTTCACAGACCACACGTACTACACACATCACACACCCACCCTGCACTCACTACACACCACACAACAGACACACACCACACAACAGACACACACCACACAACACACACCACCACATGCCCCCACCACATCTCATAGACCACACATCCTACAGACATTACACACCATGCACACTGCATACATACACATCACACACCACACACACTACACATACAATGCACACATACCACATAGACCACACACACTACACACATTGGACACACACCACCCAACACCCCACACACACCTCATATATCACACTTATACACATATACACATACCACTACACACCAAACCACACATATACACCACACACTATCCCATATCACATGCATACCACATATACCACACATACACCACACATACACAGTACACACACACCACACATACACCACCCACCACTCTAAACACAGCACATATACCACACTTACACAACATACCATGCATACACATTGTACATACTACACATACACACTACACACATTACACACACACCACCCAACACCCCCTACACACCCCACAAACACACTACACACATACATCACACACCCATACCATACACACACACTACACACCCCACACATACACACTACACACCCACACCCTGTACACACCATAGATGCTACACACACACCACACAAATGCACAAACACACCTGTGAGCACCAACTTCCCAGGTAGCGAGCCCACTGTGCTGATCTGTGGTCAGTATCTGAAGGGCAAACAAGGGCTTAGCTAGCACCAGGCCTGATTTCAGAGGCCATGATGCAACTGGGTAGCCAAGTGTAACAGCATCCTGTGCTACTGCCAAGAGCACAATGGACGGGCCCCTCTGAGGCGGGGGGACCAGGGGGTGGGCAGACACTGTGGGGCACTAATTTTACCAAAACAAAGTGGAGGCATTCCGTATTCTAGAAAGTGTGATCGGCGCCGATTGTGTGAGTGTGAAAAGGAGCGTAAGCCTCAGCACTAAATGAACGCTCTTATCGTTCGGGGCATTTTTTAAAGCAAGTAATAATTTTTTTTAATTAAACTGTGATTTATAATTTTTCTGAGAATGACCCACATTTCCATGATGAAGGGAAGTATTAAAGGGCGGCATATACTAGAAAGCTCTTAAGTAGGATGAGGCTGATCTGTGATTTGGCCCTGGAAACCATCACTATGATGTCGGGTCCAGTGGGGAGAAAGACTGTGTCCCAAAACAGTGCACAGAGCATGTCATTTACCTGAAAGAGAACGTTATTCCATGGCTATAAACACATGTGTGAATGCACAGAAGAAGGACTCAAGGATCCACTCCAAACCTGAGCATGTTGTCCATCTCCCAGGAGGAAAGAACATCCTTCAGAGAGAAGCCAGCAGCGAAGAGGCTTTCCCATTCCACTCTGTATGCTTCCAATTTGTTTCAGTCTCTGAGAACAGAAATTACATTTGGGTATTAATTGTGTAACTTTAAAAAGCAATAGAAAAAAAACAGAAAGGGATGTGCTGGCTTTGGCAGCACATATACTAAAAAACAAAACAAAAAACAAACAAAAACTGGAAAGGTGGGGGAAGAAGTTGGATTTGTACCCATGAATAAGAAAAATAATTTTTTTAAAAGGCCGGCACATTGACTCATACCTATAATTTCAGCACTTTGGGAGGCTGATGCACGCAGATCACTTGAGGTCGGGAGTTTGAGACCATCCTGGCCAACATGGTGAAACTCCATCTCTACTAAAAATACAAAAATTAGCAAGGCATGGTGGCGGGCACCTGTAATCCCAGCTACTTAAGAGGCTGAGACAGGAGAATCGCTGGAACCCAGGAGGCAGAGGTTGCAGTGAGCCAAGATTGTGCCATTGCACTTCAGCAAGAACCTGTCTCGAAAAAAAAGAAGTATAATTTGTTTAAATGCATGACTCAATTGGCAAGACACCCTGGGTTTGGTGGCTGTTTTTAAGCTGAAGACACTTGCAAGATTACTAGTAGAACACAAAGAGACTTATAAAACACCAAAGAGGCTTATAAAACATCTTCAGTGTGCCGTGGGCCCTTAACCCACTGCAGAGCTGAGGAGCCCCAAGGACTTGCAGGCAGCAGGTGTCACCGCAGGCAGAGAGGTCACCAGTGTGAGTTTGAGACCAAAGAGTCCAGTTTCCAACTCTGCATCGGCCACTGCCATGCTGTATGGTCTGGGCCATTCACTTCACCTCTTTAATGGAATTAAAAATAGTACTTACCTCATTCATTGAAGAGCGACTGAAGCTGGGCGCAGAGGCTCATCCCGGTAATCCCAGCACTGTGGGAGGGAGGCAGATCACTGGAGCCTAGGAGTTTGAGACCAACCTGGGCAGCATAGTGAGACCTCATATCTACAAAATAATAATAATAATAATACAAAAATTAGCCTGATGTGGTGGCACGCACCTATAGTGCCAACTACTCAGGAGGCTGAGATGGAAGGATCACTTGAGCCCAGGGGGTTGAGTGTGCAGTGAGCTGAGATCACTCCACTGCACTCCAGCCTGGGTGACAGAGCCAGACCCTGTCTCAAAAAAAAAAAAAAAATTGAGATAAAAACATGGGATGTGCTTAAGCACTTCATGGGGCAGTTTCTAATTGTTCTAATAAGATTGGCTATTATTACTTAAGTAACCCTAGGGATTCCCACCAGAATGCTTAGCATCACCCCAAATCCAGAATGCAGGAGAAGCTTCCACTAGCCAGAGTCAGGTTTCAAGGCCCTACACTCTGCACCGGGGGAGTATTTGTTAAGAACTGTCACTGTGTCCGCCTTGGAGGGCACTGCAGAGGAGTGGAGCCGGAGCCTCTTCAGGACCCTCACTCAGGGACATTAGCAGTCAGAAACAAAAAGAGCTAAGGACGCACCGCCCGGGCCCAGCATTGGCTGCCCTGGGAGCACATGGATGTGGGGTGCAGGGCGTCCAGTCCTGTCCCGGGGAGAGGGCAATCGGGTCAAGCTTCTCAGTGGAAGCATCTAAGAGTGAAGAAGGCAAAAGGAATGAGAATGTGTCCCAGATGGAACTCAGGAGCAAAAGCTTGGCGGTGAGAGGGACAGTGGTGCACACCCAGCCACGCAGGCGCTGCAGGAGGACGTGGAGATAGGAGTGTGGGCAGACAGGCCAGCAAGGTGACAAATAAAAGATGGTTCACTCCTAATAAATTCTCTGGCACATCACACACCCAGTAATAGCAGAGCTCTCTGCTGGGCTGAACGTGGGCCCTGGATAGCTGCACGGACTCTGGGAGCCTTTCCCAGCGGCAGCAAAAGGGCACTCCTGGGCTGGGAGACACTGAGGAAAGTGCATGCCCACAAACCCCTGGGAAAATCCCCTCAACAGCTAATCAGCCTTGTTGCACAATCATCAGACACGCGAGAGATAACTAAAACCTCAATGATGTAGAGCTCCCATCAGGCTCCCTCTCTGCAGGCACTGGCAGCTCAAGGTTTCCCCAAGCCTGGACCTCAGGGTCCTTCTAATGCAGTGTCCTTAGCTGTCTGCTGCAATGGGAAAGCTGGTGACGTAAAGCAGGGGACGGGCCCCAGCTCCTTTCAATAGTGAATTCGCATAGCACAGCCCAGGAAGCTCATCGAGGGGGATGAAATAGACCTGAACGTAGAGCATGGCTGGGTGAGCACAGGGAGGGTGAATTCCTGTCCTTGAATAAAACCCAGTGAAGTAGAGAGGCTGGTTCCCAGACAGAACTCATCCCCAACTCTCTTAGAAGAAAGATTAAAACAAGCAAGACTTACACTTGACCACTTGTTTCCTTTTTGGCGATGTGGGCAAATCATTGCTCACTGTCCCAGTTTTCCTTTCTGTCTGCGGTTTGTTGTGGATTCACCTCAAAAGTAACGCTAGCCTGAGGAATCCCGGAGCCCAGCTCCCCACCGGCCCCGCTGTCTTCGAAGACCCAGCAGCCACGTGTCATCACAGGACCCCAACCCACCTCTGCCCAGGGGACTGGATCTAGTGTGACCAAAAGGAACTAGGCCAGTGGAGTTCCCAGGTGGGAATTTTACTCAAGAAAAGAGAGACTCGCACTGTGGGAACCCAAGCTGACGGGATATAGGAAGAGTCAAGCTGAGAAGCCGCGTCCTGCAGAAGGAGCCAATGGGTGCAGGAGGGAAAGGAGCCTCCTAATAATAAAAAGAGAAGACATGGACACAGAGGCAGAGGCTGAGAGAGCAGCCACACTGGGCCCGGAGTGGAACACTCCAGGGAAGGTGCCAGTGCTCCAAGGAACTGTGCTGTGTCAGCGAGGGAGCCCCAGGGAGGCCCAGGTCCTGCTCCCCACAGATGCGGTGACCTCACGATACGCCTCCCCACAGCCTGCCTGGGAGTGCTTCTGTTCCTTGGGATCCAAGTCTCCTGGAGGATTCAGATGAAAGACTGTGAGATGCCTGGTAAAAAAAAATGTACCCCCTGGGGGCTGGAAGAACGTGGCTATTGTTTTTCACCAACTCTCCGCTACTGATTTTTGAGGAACTGTGAATCACAGGAGTGGTACAAAATATATGTATATGGGAACATTTTGTCCAGATTCTGTAAAGATGAGCAGGTGGTAGATACCACCACCTGTGAACTCTCACTCTAGATTGTGCAGGGTCTAGGAAGGAAAAATCAGAGCAAAGGAGGCGACCCGGAGAGCCACGAGCATTTTGGGAAGAATCATTTATGGCAGATGAAGCTCATTGATTTTTAAAAAGTGGCATGGAAAGTCAGAGTTTCTAGTAATTGTTTTTATGAGAGTTGACTTTCTTTACCTTTGCCCCAGTGTGAAAGCCATTCTTTAAAATACAGACTTCAAAATCAAACATATCATAAAACGTGGCGAATTGGGCACTGTGAAATCAACCTTCTCCTCTGCTCTTGAGCCTTCCCTCCTTGGAGCTTAACTTTCAGGACCGGGACTACTAAGGGAGGCCTCTGTTTCTGTCTTAGGAGCTTGAGTCTTCACGGGCTTCCTTTCTGCAAGACCACACCCTTCTCAATTAGACCCAGGATGTCCCCCGCCAGCCACAGGTCCAGTCCTAGAGCCATGAGATGAGCCAATACAAACTAAAGCATATTCCGGGTCCACAAAGACTTGAAGTGATTAATTAGACATCCTTCCGTCTTCCCGCCTACCTCAGCAAAATGCAATTTCTGGTGTGGTGTTGTGATAAGTGGGGAGACATCAAACTAGACATCAGACGCGTCCCCGAGGAAGCCACGGAGGTACTCACTTTACTTGGGTGTTTGCTGTGTGCTCTGTTCACAGCTGTGTTTAGTTTCACTGGTCTGAAAGAGGACGTGCTCAAGGAAAGCATTTGGTAAATGCAGGCAAAATCTAGGTAAATGTTTCTCCTGAATGGAATTGGTGCTGGGAGCAGAACAGTGATTTGGGAAGATCACATCTTTTGGTGGTTTTGTTCTCTGCCTGTGGCAGATTATGCAAATTTCTTCTAACATCGCCTCCAGCATTCACATACAGTCTATTTCCCTGCTCTGTGGATGGTAGAAAGGGAAAAGCCATGCCTCCCAGACTCCCTTACAGCCGGCATGTGTTGAACTTGGGCTGGAACTGATCGTCGTCTGTGCTGTGGGAGTAGGCAGGAGTTCTGGGTTATACCAAACGGATGCAGCCATGAGGATGGGAGGTGGCACAAGATGGGGAAATGGGCTCTTCTGGCAAGCATGGAGAAGGTGTTTGTTCTGTGGCAGCCATGGCCAAAGCCCTTCCCTCTGGTCCCAGCAGCATACAATCTGAGTGCTAGTCGGTGGTGGGGGCAGCAAGGTTTTTGCTAGAAATATCTCGCTGTGCGGTTGCTGTTTCTTCTGGTTGCTTATTCCTGACTATGTAGTATCCAAGCTTCATTCTCTGGTCTTCCTGAAATTCTGTACAAACTGCTTAAACTAGCAGAGTGGATTCTGTGGTCTGCAACTAAGAAAGCCTGCCTCTTTATGATTTCCAGGAGATGGAGTGGCATCCGGACAGCTGCACCACCACCTCACAGCTTTCTTCTCCAGCGCTCCCAGATGATCAGGGGAGACTCCGGGGCAATGAAAAATCACTCTGGTGGATCAGCTAGGAGACCTAAAACTAATGTTTTAATGCATTACATTGAGCGATCTGAAAGCTAGCAATTTCCTCACAAACTTTGTGCTGAAAATACTTCTGATATCTTCATGTTCGAAGGAGTATATTTTGAAGAAATGGATCGCATCTTACGTTTTTATACAATAAGTCCACTCCAGATGGCATCAAAACAGTTTAAATTGGCTGGGCACAGTGGCTCATGCCTGTAACCCCAGCAATTTAGGAGGCTGTGGCAGGAGGATCACTTGAGGCCAGAAGTTGAAGACCAGCCAGGGCAACATACACCTTGTCTCTACAAAAAATAAAAACTTAGCTGGTCATGGTGGTGCATGCCTGTAGCCCCAGGGACTGGAGAGGCTGAGGTGGGAGGATCTCCCGAGCCCAGGAAGTCGAGGTTGCAGTGAGCCAGCCTGTGTTCACGCCACTGCACTCCAGCTTGGGCAAAAGAGCGAGACACTATCTCAAGAAATAAAAATAAGAATAGTTAAAATTCTTTTAAGAAAAATTTGAAAGGAAAATATTGTATAATCCAGTTCATTAGTGAAAATAAATAGCTGAAGTAGGTTTTTATTTCCTGTCACTTCTTTTACATTTCTGAATTCAGAATTCTTAGTAGGTTTTGACTTAATATTCCAATGTTTCAAACTGTTCTCCTCGAAAGATCATTTTAAAGCAATTTCATTTGATCTGAGAGCCACATCTCCATCTGCTAGCTGGGTCTGTAGGTTTATAGAGTAACAAGAACTCTTTCACTAATTACACATTAAAACTATGACCCAGATGCTCTTATTAAATCTATAAGCGTACAGATGGTCACGCAGTGAATAAGTAATAACGGTGGAAGAGGGCACAAGGAAGTTTGTTAACAAAAACCAGGAAGTGACTTTTATTTTGAGGTTGACTGTAGAGAGATATTGGGACCACCGGAGAATGAGGTAGGGTAGACTTTAAGTGCTGTAAGAGGGATTTGGCCTCCAGAGAAGAGGTTTCCCGTCTTTGTCAATGACAACTCCCTTCACCCAGTCACTCCAGCCAGAAGCCTGGGAGCACTCTTCACCGTTCCCCGAATTCATCTCTGTCCTTCCAAGGACAGAGCATCCAGTCCTGCTGAACACGGTCTCCTGCCTGAGGACTGCAGAGGCCCCTGTTTCCTCACTTGGCCTCATACAACTCCTTCTGCTCACAGCAGCCAGAGCTATCCTTCCGCGCTGTGCAGCAAACCACACCCACCACTCCGTGGCCTCCCTACGGCCAACCAGACCACACGCCAGGTCCCACCTGCCTTGCCAGCCTCACCTCCCCCATGCTCCTCCCAGTTCACCCATGTACCCAGCTCCTCTGTACCTTGGCCGAGCAAGAGAATATCTTGCTGCCAGGAACATCCTTCGCCCAGCTCCTCACAGGAGGCACTCAGGTCTAAGCTTAGCTGTCACTTTTCAAACTAGGCTTTCTCCCACTCCCACCACATCTTTGGATGTAAATGGTGCCATCTCTCCCCGCAGCCCCTCATCCTCTTTTCCTACACAGAACATCTCACCATTTATAATGACATATTTGGTCTTGTTTATGTGCCTGTCTCCTACCAGACTGACAGCGTCACACAGGCCAAGCTCTTCCCCATCTCATTGACTGTTGTGTTCCCAGCACCTCGCACTGGGCCTGGCACATATTGGCTTCCTATGCATAACCATTTTATTTTCTGGACAGATCAAGAGAAAGTGTTGCCCAGTTAGCAGCCTGGGCAACATAGGGAGACCCTGTTTTGACAAAAAAATTAAATATTAGCCAAGCATGGTGACATGTGTCTGTAGTTCTATCTACACGGGAGGCTGAGGCAGGAGGATCACTTGAGCCTGGGAGTTTGAGGCTACGGTAAGCTATGATTGCTCTACTGCACTCCAGTCTGGGTGATAGAGCAAGACTCTGTCTCAAAAAAAAAAAAAGAGTCACTGAGGATATTAATTCAGGAGGATTTAGCAATAACCAACAAAGCGGGGATTAAATTGATCAACAGAACTCCAGGTGAAAACGAATCTGGCCAGTACCTTCCAAACTGGGGGGGATGGGGGATGACATGAATTACATATACAGCTGATAGTTTATTTCCACCTACCAGTCTGCAGAGATGTAGACAAAGATCCTTAAAATTGTACTTCCAGTGGCCAGTTTGTAAAGCAGTTTGCATTCTCTACAAACGTTGAAGAGAAGCTCACCCAGCAGTCTCACTCTCAGGTGTGACCAAGAGAAATGTGATCTGCAAGAATGTCGAGGGCAGCATCATTCACAACAGCCCTAACTGGAAAGAAGAACCCAATGTCCATCAAAGAAATAGACCAATAAACTGTGGCTTATTCATACAATGTAATACAACTACAACTACAGGAAGAAACATGAATTAATTTCACAAACCTAATGGTAAGGAAGCAAAAAAAAAAAACAAAAAAAACCCAATGCCAAGCTTCATGCTGCATAACTCAATTTATATAGAACTCAAAAAAACAGACAAAACCCTACTATGATGTCGAGGGATATATGTTTAAATGAATCACTAAATTTTAACACATCCCCTCTCAGGAAAGGCACTAAAGCAACTATGCAAACTCAAGATGATAGTTTTGGGGAGGCTGGGCACAAAGGGATCTCTGCCATTGATAAAGTTCTGTTTCTTGACAAGGGTCATAGCTACATGCATGTTCATTTTCTGGTAAATAGCTGTTTTTAATAAACTAAATATGTATAAGAGTCACATGTTGAAAATACCAGTTCTTGGGCCCATGCCCAGGATAGTCTGATCCAATGGGGCTAGGAAGCTACCCTTTAACAACGAACTTGAAAGCTTCAGATGGAGTGGGTCAGGCTTGCAGAAATAATGACTGACAACCTCATGGCTGGAAAGAGTTTTAAGGGACAGCCAAAACGTTTGCCCTCATTCAGAATGTATTGCCCTGGACTGATCAGCTCAGGCCGTTTGATCCAGGCAAGGCACTTGTTGGTAGAAGCAGATACAAAGAGTGGCAAGATGTTAGGACCATCTCACAGCCCAGCAGGGTTTTAAATCAACTCTGAGACAAAGCGAGGGTGAAGCTGGAGATTGCATCACAGTGTCTCTAAGGTCAGAGCTGTGTGTCTCATGGGAAAACTGGCCCTGGTGTATTTTCACAACTCCATTCGATCACTTTCCTTAGCTTTGGAAAGAGCAGCTGTATGTCCATCATTGGGTTCATTGTCGGTGATATGTCATGTGCCAAAGGCCGTTATTTTGCAATATAGAAAACCAAGCCTTGTCCTGATGTAGGCGTTCAATCCGTGAGTACTCATGTCCAGCACAACTGAGCTGCTGCTGAACAGGCTCCGGTTTTCTGGGGTAATATATCCGCAAAATGCAAGAGAATTGGACGCACAGACCCAACCATTCCTTGCATTTCCGACAGTCTATTTTGCTGAGCTTTTTCTCTGGACAGCTCCTGAGCTCTAAACTTCAAGGAGCCCTTCCCCCGCGGGGCTCTGGGCTTGGCTGACCGGGACTAATGCAGCTGTGACGCCAGGAACTACAGCTCAGCTCCGCAGCACTCCAGGCTGAAGTTGCCATTGAAAACCACTCAGCCAGAACTAGCCAAATAGACCCATTCATCAGAAGGACTTTCCTCCTAAAGACAGGCCCTAACCCCTAACTACTAGCCAGAGAAGCTTGGGTTGTGTTACACTGTGTGGTGTTGTGTGGTTGTGTTGTGCTGTGTGATGTTGTGTTGTGTGGTTGTGTTGTATTGCATTGTGTTGTATTTAACACCCCCTGGAGACTTCTGAGATTTGCATACAGCAGAGTCTTCTCTTTGGTTCCAGTCTGCACTCCTCCTCAGGGTTCTGGATTTTTGAGAACCTATGCTAAGGATTTCTACAATATTGACTAAAACCAGACATGTTTCAGGAACATCTGGAATCCCTGTGTTTTTCTTTTCCTGGACCCAGCAGGCAGCTTTCCCTGAAAACCCCCTAGTCTGATGATCCCACCTGCCACCTGGTATTCCCCATGCGCCAATCCCCGGCCCCACACTTCCCAAGTCCTATTGTTTCCAACAAGCGCCTTCTGTGTTTTGACATCCACCTCCCGCCGGCAGCCCTCCAGCGCAGGCAGGCCGAGCAGGGAGCGGGCTGGCACAGGCGTGCTCCTAATCCCTAGCATTAAATCCAGGGTGAGCTCGAAGGAAAGCGATGAGGGGGACTTTGCTTCCATCAGCTTATTGAATGTGGAAAGTCTGTGGGGGGGAAAAAATTACACATATGCAGACATAACCTCTTAACACACTTTCCAAGGATCTCAAATGAAAAAGTTCAATACACAAAATGGGAAGAACTGCAGCGCTGTGGGTGGTATCATGGAAAAAGCTGGGAGGAGAGAAAAAAAGATTTTCATCCCATTGTCTCTGCCAATAAGCAGTTCTGGGCCTTAGGCAATGTGCTTGGTCTTCAGTTTCCCTCATTTCTGTAAGGAAGTATTTGGATATACCAACAATTTCTTTCAGCTCAAAAATTCTGTAAGCCTATGGATACATGTTCTTATCCATACTATCTTTTACGTAGGACTACATGAGCAAAAACTTGACCTCAGTTCTTGAGTGAACTACTTGTACCCAACCCTCTTTTTAAAATCTGTCCCAGGCAATATTAAATTTCCAACTGTGCCTGCTGAGCCAAAAGTCCTAGGAGCTCGTCCCAGAATTACAGGCAATCAACCACTGTCGCCTTCTCCATGTATGTGTATTCATCTGAGCCCTCAACAAGCCCCTTACTTCTCTCCCGCCTCTTCCTTGGGTTGCAAAAAGAGCAAACTCCACAGCATATCATAACACAACAGGCACAATCAGTGAGGGTGGGGGAATGTGAATAAGTCTGAAAAATTACAGTCAAAGAGAAAGGCATTAAAGTCCTACAGGGTTGTTAGAGTTCACCCTCAAATTTGGCCCCCAACTTTCTGGAAGCCAGAGGGGAGAAGGAAGCCTGGGGCAGAGCAGACCGGATACTCGGTGACATCTCCGCAGTGCAGTTAGTGGGAGAAAGCAGCTGACTTGTTTTTACATCATTTCTCTCAAAAGCTGTGGTACAGTTGGTCTGTCTGCCTGTGGCTGGAAAGTCAGGTGACACTCAGTGCTGGAGAAGTGAAGGGAGCAGGGGACAGCATGTGGTGGGTGGGGCAGGCACCGCTTGCGTAGGGTGGCTGGGAAAACTCAGATCCGGGGCATGTGAGCAGAGGTCTGCGGGAAGGAAGGAGCCTGGATACTGGGGAAGAGCACTCCAGGTAGAGGGAACAGTAAATGCACAGCTGCTGGGGCCTCTGAGCTTGGTGTGTCTGAGGGACAGGAGGGAGGCCAGGGACTGGAGTAGGGTGTGCGGAGGGAATAGTGACAAGATGTGACTGGGGAAGAAGAGTCTCTGGGGTGGCGTGAAGGAGCAGATCCTGTGTGGCCAGCAAGGACTTTGGCTTTCACTATAGGGGACATAGGGAGGTATTGCAGACTTTCCAGCAGAGTTCCTGGTGTATGTAGCTGGAAATAACCATTACAGCTTCTTCTTCCTTCTGAAATACCCAGAAGCCTCAAAGAGAGAGAGCCACGACCCCTCCTCTGCCCATGTTTGGGTCTTCACCATCCAATCTGAAGATCTCCTAAGCTCTGCAAATGAGCACCTCCTTACATTTTCATACACGTGTCTTGCCCTCATTCCAGCTGCCTTAATCCATTTGGGCTGCTGTAACAAAATGCCACAGACTCTGATTTATAAAGAACAGAAATGTATTGCTCACAGTCTGGAGGCTGGAAGTCCAAGATCAAGGCACCAGCAGAGCAGGTGTCTGTGACGGCAGTTCCTGCTTCCAAGATGGTGCCTTGTTGCTGGGTCTTCATACAACAGGAGGCAGAAGCACAAAAGACCCAGCTAGCTCCCTGCAGCCCTGTCACAAGGCACTAACCCCATCCCTGAGGGCAGCCCTCACGGCCTGACCACCTCCTAAAGACTCCACCTCTTAATACTGTTGCTTTGGGGATTGTTTCAACATGAATTTTGGAGACGACATGAACATTCAAACCATAGCATTGACCTTGGTTGCCAAGGCCAGAACCCCAGGAGGGCTAAGATAGTGGTTTTCAATTTGTCTTTGTAGTTTGTGGGTTTCTTGGAGAGATTGTAGGAGGAATCATCAGCGGGTTCGAAGCATTCCACCCATGGCTGCTTCAACAAGCCCAGTTCTGTTTCCACCTGCGTCAAAGCTTACGTTTCCTGTATATCTGAGTCCATTGTCACTTGGAAATCATCCTCCTAGAGAAAGAATTAGAAGGATGTTCACCAGAGTGTCTTGGTCATCAGTAGTTACCATGGGCATAGGAAGTAGGGTGGAAGAAGCAGGGGGTGAAGGAAGAGCTTATTCTTCTAGATTGTTTCAATTATCTACAAGTCATTGTGCAAGGCATACATTTTGCTGGTTTTTAAAAAATGATATGAAAAAATTAAAACCTGCAAAATTATTTTTCAATTCTAGGATGTGAGCCTGCTGAGGTGGTTTTGTTGGGTGCTGTTGAGTCTGGATAGAGAAGAGAAGGCTGGAAGGGAGGGGAAAAGAGGGAGGCTTTGCTCTAGGGGACAGTTCCAAATGCTCTAAATGTAAGAAAAGGCTAGCTTTGGTGACTTCCTTAAGTGAACCCAAAGGAATCGTGTTGCACTGCGTGGCTTTCAGCCCTAGATACAACCAAGCAGAAAACAGCAGATTGGCAGGGTGTCTCTACCAGTTTCCCCCTGCACCACAACCAATGACCACAGACCATCAGTCACCACAGACCACCAAGGACCACAGACCACCAAGGACTGCAGATCAGATGGACTAAACAACAGAAATGGACCCTCTCACAGCTCGGGAAGCCGGGAGTCCAAGATCAAGGTGTCAGCAGGGCCACACTCCCCCCAGAAGGCTCTAGAAGAGAACCCTCCTGCCCCCGACCCCCAGCTATGGGTAGCTCTGGGCATTGCTTGGAATCTCTGCCTGCCTCTCTGCACATGGCCTTCTCCTCTCCAAGCCCCCGGCATTCCACCCCCGTGTCTCTCACAGAGATACTTGTCATTCGATCTAGGGCTCAGCCTTAGATGTCTCGAAAGATCTCCTCTCAAAAACCTTTACCTAATTTAATCCTCAAAAACCCTCTTTACAAATCAGGTTCCGGGACATGGACGTGTCTTTCGGAGTGCCGCCACTCAACCCACTACAGCCCCCCAAATGACACCTCCAGAGTCCGTCACCGCCCGCCATAGGCGGTTGGTGGGGGTGGGGGTCGCAGGGGAGCGCGACTGGAGCCCGGAGATCACCTGGGAACTTTAAACAATCTACGCTGCACTCAGCCCCTCCTCAGAGATGCTGGTTTCACGGCGCTGGGCTGGTGCCAGGCATTCGCAGTTTTTCAAAGGCCCCAGGGGTTCTAATGTGCAGCGAAGGCAGAGAAACCCTGGCAGCTGAAAGGGGGGTGCGGGCAGGACTCAGAGGCCGGGGGCCCCTCCGGCTCCGCCGCTCCAGGGACACGGACATTCCCATCTGCGGGGAGGGCAGGCATGAGGTCAGACGGCAGAGCCGAGGCTTCTCCGGCGCGTGGACGCCGCCCTCGTGGCTCCGCGCTGCCGGGGCCGTGGGGAGCCGTCCGCGGAGGTGCGCCGCTCCGGCCCTGCTGGCTATCGGGTTCCACCCGGCCCCAGCGCGCTGTGCCCGCAGCTCGGCCGTGCCTAGTCGTTCACACTCTTACAGGTCTTAACAATGTGAGCAAGTCGTCTTGGGTCCTCCGCAGAGCCCCGGATCCATTTGATGTTCATCTGGGAGGAGATTTTCATCCTTTCAGGGCAGTCCCCAAATGTCAGCCACAGTTATGCTAAGAACCACCCACTGTCAACAGCTGGGTGCGATGGTTCTCTGTTTTATCCCTCTGCTCCAAACGCTCTTCTCTGGGGCCTGAACTTTGCAGCAGTGAGTGAAACTCATTCTCTTCTAGTTTTCTGAAAGACACACACTCAACAGGGCTTACTGTGTTGCAGTAGTTAACCAGCCCTGCGCCTCGGGTTTTATTACCTACCAAAACGTGTTACGTATGGGTGGCTGTGTAATACATTGAGATACTAAGTTGAGTGCATTTTTAATCCTCTATTTTACCCTTTTCTTTCCCCCACCCCATTCAAGCAGAAAGCCTCTTCAGTGCCCATTGGCAGGAGCTTGCCCGGGTGTGCTCGTGGGCATGGAATGGGCAGAGAACATGGGAGCTATGGAACCAGAGCCCTTCACCAAGAGCAGCCTTGTGTGGGGCTCCGGGGAGGGCAGCTCAGGCAGAGCACAGCTTCCAGGGTGCCTGGTGCCCTGCAGGAAGCAAGCACAGCCTCCCCTGCTCCCAGGGACCCTCAAGCTTGGCAGAGGAGGTCTTCTGTTGAGAAGTGGCCCTGCCCCCTTGAGTAAACATTCTAACCACCAAACCTTCAGTAGAACTACTGAATTACTTCAGAAATTAGGTAAACAATCTGTTGGGGGTGGAGAACTGACTGAAGACAAAAAACAAAGAATAAATGAACTATTCTTGCGATAAAGAAGTGGTAAAGGCAGGGATTTCCTGAGACTAAATTGGTCTAAGTTTGGGGAGGCATTTTAAAAAATATTCTGACCACCTACAGTGAACGCTCCAGGTTTAAAAGTGATGCTAAACGCTTTGAGGGAATGCAAACCACAGAGACATAAGACAAACTAATTTCATTAGTTACCACGATGTGCAGGTAAGCATTGAACTAAGAATTGCGATGTCCGGCTTTCAGGGCTGACCTCACCATACCTAGTTATACAGCCTCAGAGAAGACACTAACATTTCCAGAGCCCAAGTTTTCTCACCTTCAAGCGAGGAAGCCGGTTTACAAGGTTACTAGGATGCCTTTCTACAAAAATCATCATTTATATCCATGGGAGTGAGCTGGAAATTAGAAGGGAACTATAGTATGTATTCCTGGCATTGAGCTGGGTGTTAAATGAGATATGTTACGGCAATAAAATTTTACAACATATAATGACACATAGGAAGTTCCTCCACTCCCTCTACTCTGTCTACAGTTGAGAAAACTGTCTTCTAAATAATTTTGCCCAGTCACACAGCTAGTAAAAGGTGCACTCACCTGTGTTTATTTGACTCCACAATTTATTAAAACACGATTCCTCTGTTTGAAATTGTACTGATGAATTTTCATCAGCAGCTGGAACCTAGCACAATCATGAAAATAACTGGATGCTCAAAACATGCTTTTTTTGGATGAGTCAATGTTCAATCTAAACTGTACTAAGGTAACTCTATGAGATGATATGATGGTGATTTGCTTAACTGTAGTAATCACTTCACTATGTATATGTGTGATAAGTATATCAAAATATCATGTACACCTTAAATACAATTTTTGAAAATACAGTTTATTAAAATAAAATTTATTATCAAACCAGATCACAAATCCACAGCACCTAGAATACACTCTGGCACACGGTAGGTGCGCAACAAGTGTTTGTCATAGCAGACTACTGCCTGAACCTATTAGTCCAGCATGCTGTTACAGCTAAGAGGACCAGAGACAAAGGTTTTATTAGCAAGGATATTGGGAACCAAAGCATAGATATCAAATTCCTGTCCTAGCAAGAGTCTGTGCGCTGCTCCCCACGATGTGTGGCTGCCTCTTCAAAGCTCTCCTTGCCTCTGCTCTCTGTACCTACACCAAGAGGTGAAGGAGCTGGAGACAATTCCAAGGGGGAAGCATTTTTGCATGTGAACAATCTCCAATGCTCTTCCGTCACCAGCACGCTGCTCTCAGTCCCAATCTTTTCAGGCATTCAGCAGAGTGGATGACTCCCCTCAATCCACGACCTCCTGCTCAGAAAGCGACCAGATGATCTCCAAGGCAATGTTTGTCTTCAAACACACCAAAAATCTAATGAGTAAGACAGTTGTACTCTACATGACACTTAAACTCATTCAAAGATACACTGAATTACTTCAACACAATCTAATTTTAGAGCATTTTCAATGTCCCCAAAAGCAACCCTCTGCATGCCTGGGCAACATAGTCAGAAGTTGTCTCTAAAAAAATGTTTTTAATTAGCTGGATGTGGTAGCATGCACCTGGGAGGCTGAGGTGGGAGGATCTCTGGAGTTAGAGGCTGCAGTGAGCCATAATCATGCCACCACACTCCAGCCTGGGTGACACAGCAAGACCCTGTCTCTATTGAAAAAGGTGGGAGGAAGTGGGGAAGAAACCCCATGCTATAGCAGTCTTCCTGATTCCTGCTTACCCGTCTCCTACTCCATCTTCAGACAATCTCTATGGATTGGCCTATTCTGACATTTCACATCAGTCATCTGTTGTTTAATGACAGAGTCGCATTCTGAGAAATGTGTCATTAGGCCATTCTCTTCACGTGTACACATTAAAGAGTGTCCTTACACAAACCTAAATGAGACAACCAACCTGCTGCCCACCTGGGCTGTGCAGTAGAACCTGTTGGTCCGAGGCTACACACCTACACAGACGTGACTATACTCAACACTGTAAGAGACCGGAAGACATGGTCAGTATTTACACATCTAAACTTACCTAAATATAGAAAAGGTATGATAAGAAAATGGTATAAAAGATAAAAATATTATGCCTGTCTAGGACACTGACCATAAATAGAGCTTGCAGGACTGGGAGTTGCTCTGGGCGAGCAGTGAGTGAGTGGAGACTGAATGGGAAGGCCTAAGGCATGACTGGGCACCACTGCAGACTTTATGAACATTGTACACTTCGGCTACGCTCTTTATAGAATGTACTTTCTGAAATGATAAATTAACCTGAACTTACTGTAACCTTTTTACTTTATAACCTTCTTAATTTTTCTTGACTTTTGGACTCCTTTGTAATAATCGTTAGCTTAAAACACAAACACATTGTACAACTGTACAAAAATATTCTTTCCTTATATCCTTATTGTACAATTTTCTATTTTCTATTTTTTTTTTTTACTTTGTAAACATTTTTGCTAAAAAATAAGACACAGGGCTGGGTGTGGTGGTTCATGCCTATAACCCCAGCACTTTGGGAGGCCGAGGCAGGTGGATCACCTGAGGTCAGGAGTTCGAGGCCAGTCTGGCCAACATGGAGAAATGCCATCTCTACTAAAAATACAAAATTAGCTGGGTGTGGTGGAGCATGCCTGTAATCCCAGCTACTTGGGAGGCTGAGGCAGGAGAATCACTTGAATTCGGGAGGCAGAGGTTCTGGCCATTGCATTCCAGCCTGGGCAGCAAGAGCGAGACTACGTCTCAAAAAGAAAAAAAAGACACAAACACGACATTAGCCTGTGTCTACACAGGGTCAAGGTCCTCAATATCGCCATCTTCTACCTCCACATCTTGTCCCACTGGAAGGTCTTCAGGGGCGATAACACACATGGAGCTGTCGTCTCCTGTGATAGCAATGCCTTCTTCTGAAGGATCTGCTGGAGACTGTCTTACAGTTACATTTTTATAGTAAATAGAAATATACTCTAAAATAACAATAAAAAGTATGGTATAGTACATACACAAACCGTAACACAGTCATTTCTTATCATTAGCAAACATTATATACTACACATAATTGTATGTGCTCGACTTTCATATGACTGCCAGCACACTAGGCTTGTTTATCCCAGCATCACCGCAAACTCATGAGTAATGTGTTGTGTTATGACATTACCATGGCTCCCCTGTCAGAAATACGATTTGCAAATATCTTCTCCCGTTTTGTGGGTTGTCTTTCTTCCTTTACTGGCGGTATCCTCTGATGAACAAACATGTTAATTTTAATGAAATCCAATTTAACTCTTTGTTTTATTTTCTTGCCTATGCTTTTGGAGTCATTTTTAAGAAGATATCTTCTCACCCAAAGTCACAAACTCCTATTTTCTTTGATGAGTTTTACAGTCCTAGACCTTATGTTGAGAACTGAGATTCTCATATCACTAGGCAATAGGAATTTTCAGTTCCATTATAATATTTTTTTTCTTTTCTTCCTTTTCTTTTTTTGGAAACCGAGTCTGGCTCCGTCACCCAGGCTGGAGTGCAGTGGCACAAACTCCACTCACTTCAACCTCCGCTTCCCAGATTCAAGCGATTCTCCTGCCTCAGCCTCCCGAGTAGCCGTGACTACAGGTGCACACCACCATGTCTGGTTAATTTTTGTATTTTTAGTAGAGACAGGGTTTCACCATGTTGGCCATGCTGGTCTTGAACTCCTGACCTCAAGTGATCCACCCACCTCAGCCTCTCAAAGTGCTGGGATTACAGTCGTGAAATCCTTTTCCAGTAGGTTGTCGTTTTATTACCAAGTTGTGTTTTCTAGATATTCTGGATTTAAATCCCTTGTCAGAAATGATTTGCAAATATCTTCTCCTGTTTTGTGGGTTGTCTTTCTCCCTTTACTGGAGGTATCGTCTGATGAACAAATGTGTTAATTTTAATGAAATCCAATTTAACTTTTTTATCTTTTCTTGCTTATGCTTTTGGTGTCATTTTTAAGAAAATATCGTCTCACCCAAAGTCACAAACTCCTATTTTCTATGATGAGATTTATACTCCTAGCCCTTATGTTGAGGACTACGATTCGTTTGTGTTTTATTTTTATAGATGGTATAACAACAGGTCCAAATTATTCAGATGTCCTTGGGTTCCAGTACTATTTATTGAAAAGACCAGTTGTAATGGTTAATATTACGAGTTGATTTAACCGGTCCAGCAGGTGCTCAGGTATTTGGTTAAACATTAATCTGGGTGTATCTGTGAGACTGTTTCTGAATGAAACAATATTTATATTATAAACTGAGTAAAGCAAACTGCCCCCCCTCCCATGTGAGCTAGCCTCATCCAGTCTGTTGGAGAACTGGTTGAAACAAAAGGTAGAGTAAGGGGAAATTCACTTTCTCTGCCTGACTGTTTTCAAACCTGAACACTGATTTTCTCCTGCCCTTGGATTAGGAATCGGACTGGAGCTTACCCCATTGGCTGTGCTGGTTTTTGGGCCTTAGACTCTGCCTGGAACTACACACCGACTCCCCAGGGCCTCCAGCTTGCTGACAGCAGACGATGGTACTTCTCAGCCTCCACCATCGTGGGAGCCAGTCCTTATTTCATAAATATCCATCCTATTGGTCCTGTTGGTTCTGTTTCTCTGAAGAGTCCTGACTCACACAGCAGTCTTTCCCCTGGATTTATTCATCGTTGAATTCCTATGTCTCAGGTTGGATTGCCTGGAGAGCCGCTGGGTGTTTGGGCACGTGGGTGAGGGTGTCTGGGGAGTGCTCACCGCAGCAGAACCCAAGGGAACGAGGCAGAGAAAGAAGGGGGGTTGTGGGGAGTCCCAGAGCGGGGATGGCCCTTCAGAGTAGCCCCAAATTCCCAGTCACAGTGGGCCCTGGCTAGGGCATGCCTGTGTCGGGCTGCTTCCACAGCTGAGGGCAGTTCTCCAGGAGGGCCTCAGCTGAGCTTCCATCAGCCAACACTCCTGGCAGCCCGGAGCTGCAGTGCCCGGCGTCACATTGGGACCTGGGCCCCACGCTGCAGCATCCACTACACCTCCAGTGTTTACCCATATCAACGGGAAATTGGGGGGATTTTAACTAAATCAATCAAGAGACAAAAATCATCCTTTCTGGTCTGTGGGAGGTCTTCCTTAACTGTTTAAGAGCTTTAGCAGGAAAAGCTGCAAAAGAAACAAAAAAGAAGAATCGCCCTCACTAAGTGATGAAAGAATTTTACAGCCGTTGGCAAGAACACTGAGAAGCAAGTGTTTAGATACAAAAACAAAACCTCTAAGGCGCTTCCACAAAACACCGGCATTCACAACAGAGCCCCTCACACACGTGGGCAGGCAGGTTGACAGACGGCTGGGAAGACCAGCGGCTCTCAGGGCTCACAGCTTTGGTTACAGCCGCCAGGGCTTATTTAACTTCTCCATTAGGTGCTGCATTCAAAGGACCTGCATGGGGCTCACTGAAGATCAAAGTACATTTTTTCAAAGTAGAAAAAAAAAAAGAATGAACTATTCCAAATATACATATGTTCTGAGTTGTGAATATTTTCCATCCTTTGTTGTAGGAAAATAAGTGGAAAAAACTAGGAGCTAGAATACATTGTGTACCTGTCATTGTCAAGATACAGATGCCCAATTCAACACCATGTTAGTCTGTCCGTGAGACCAAACTTTTAGAATTTAAAATCATCAGTGACCACCTTGCTTAGGATATTTTTTGGCTGTGATTATATTTGAGATATTTGTAAAAGATGATTTCCTTTAAAGAGTTTTCCAGCATATTGAATTGACTTGTAGATACCAAAGCATTTTCATAGCCAGTCTCACATCTCACATATCATACTTTTTTTTCCTGCAGATAATAGCCTCTCTCCACAGAAAGCCATATGTAAAGGAAAGAAAAATTACCCACTACGTTCTTAAAATGTCCCCAACAGAAAAGTATTTCTAAATAGCACACATCCTAAACACGTATTAATGCCTGCCTTCTTTGTGCCAGATATTGGCACTAAGGATACACACAACTAAGTCACAGTTCCTACATTCTTTTTTTTTTTTTCTTTCAAGAGAGAAGGTCTGGTTCTGTTGCCCAGGCTGGAGTGCAGTGGCTTGATCACAGCACACTGCAGCTTTGACCTCCCAGGATATCCTCCTACCTCAGCCTCCCAAGTAACTGGGACTACAGGCACGTGCCACCATGCCTGGCTTTTTTTTTTCTTTTTTTTTTTTTTTGTAAAGTTAGGTTTTTCACTCTGTTGCCAGGGCTTGTCTCAAACTCCTGGGTTCAAGCAACCCTCCCACCTTGGCCTCCCAGAGTGCTGGGATTATAAGCGTGAGCCACTGCACCGAGCCTAGTTCCTCCTTTCAGAGTATAAGGAAGACAGGCAATTCCAACATTAAGGAGGAAACTCAAAGGCAGCATGCAAAAAGGATGATGCTTTGGAAACCCCCTGCTTACTCCTGCAGGAGGAGGTGAAGGATGAGGAAAGGTTTCGTGGAAGAAAAGGCACATGAACATAGTCTTATAGGATAAGCGGGAGTTGGATGGGGGAAGAGTCCCAGGAAGGACCATCCAGGCTTGAGGAATGGTAACTACAGGCCACTCTCTTGCTGTGTATGAAAGGAAGCACGGGGACGGAGGGGAGAAGAACTGGACAGGTAGGTAGAAAACAATCTCGGGAGTTCTGAATGGCATGCTAAGGAGCTTGGGGTCACTGAAGAGTCACATGGCCAGTTATGCATTTTAGAATGGCTGTTCAGCAACCCCGTAGAGGAGGGATTTAAAGGAGACAGTATAGACCTGGGCTTCAATAAAGGTAGTTCTTAGGGCAGTCCAGGTGGGAAACAGTGAGGGCCAACCTCATTCAGCAGGGCATGTGGGACCTAGATGAGGGGACAAATGTGAGAACTGTTGCAGAAGCAGTAAGAAACTGGGTACTGCTCAGATTTAGGAGTGAGGGAGAGGGAGAAATGGCGTATCGTTCCAGGGTCTCTAGATTGGACAGCTGGCTGGATACATGACTGAACAGACAGATACTCCAGTGGAGCAGGTCCAGAACGAAAGGTAAGGAGTTTGATTTTAGATATCTGGAGTTGGAGGAACCCAAGGAAGAAGTGAATGTGGGTGTGTGCATCTCTGAAGAGAGGCCTGAGCTGAGCATGGACTTAGGAGTCGTTTTCATGCTCGAGCATGAGAAATGCATGGATTTGCGTTTGTTTGTATGTGTTTTATGCACTACTCTAGATCCTGCACTCAGAACTCTCCCCTGCTCTCTCTGTGTCTGGCAGCCCTTCGGATCCTCAGGCGTGTTGTATATACCTGCTATTCCCTCCACCTGGAACCGTTTTCTCCTCGGGCTCACCAGTCCGGCACAACACAATCTAAGGAGTTTGTCTTAGATAACTCCACTCATCCTTCACCTCTCAGCTCAGATACCCCTTCCTCAGCCTCAGTTCAATTCCACCGGTGGTTGATTTCATGAAATTCCACTGCTATCTCTCAGAGCACATGATCTCGCTTTATCCCGTTCTTCACTGTATAATCATACATTCTTTTGTGTAATCAAACAATATCTGTTTGCTTTGCACTGAACCCTAGCCCCCTGATTTTTTATCACTGTGGTATCCCAGCACCCAGCTCTGTGCCAGGCACATGTATAATAGGTATTCAGTAACTAATTGTTGGAGTGATGGGTAAATATGTGTGGGCATGTCTTGCTATCATGTCCATTTCCAAAGGCTTTGGAATTATTAACCAAAGAAATCTCCCCAAATGGAAGTACTGCATGTTTGTTTTTGCTCCTATCTCTCAGTTATTACACAAGATTGAACAGCATGTGCCTGTACATGATCCTTGACAAAGTGTCCTGCTACTGCAGATTCATCTGATTTAACTTTTCAAGTTGAACTAAAAAAACTAGAGCCCCCCCTGGGCACAGTGGCTCACCCCTGTAATCCCAGCACTTTGGGAGGCCAAGGCAGGCGGATCACTTGAGGCCAAGAGTTCGAGACCATCCTGACCAACATGGTAAAACCCTGTCCCTACTAAAATACAAAAATTAGCCTGGAGTAATGGCTGGCGCCCGTAGTACCAGCTACTTGGGAGGCTGAGGCAGGAGAATCGCTTGAACCCAGGAGGTGGAGGTTGCAGTGAGCCGAGATCGCACCACTGCACTCCAGCCTGTGTAACAGAGTGAGACTCCCTTTTAGAAAAAAAAAAAAAAAAAAAACTTGAGCAATACAATTTCACTGAGTCTCTTTCCTTAGAGGTACCTCTGTTACAAAGAAGAAATCAACTAGAAATAGCAAATCAAATGGTATTTTATTCTACCCTTTACCATAGCATGTAATATGAACTTTTTATTTTTTTTTAATTATTTTTATTTTTATGTTTTTCGAGATGGAGTTTTGCTCTTGTTTCCCAGGCTGGAGTACAATGGCTGAATCTCCACTCACCACAACCTCCACCTCCAGGGTTCAAGCTATTCTCCTGCCTCAGCCTCCCGAGTAGCTGGGATGACAGTCTTGCGCCACCATGCCCGGCTAATTTTGTATTTTCAGTAGAGATGGCGTTTTTCCATGTTGGTGACGCTGGTCTCAAACTCCTGACCTCAGGTGATCTGCCCCCCTCAGCCTCCCAAAGCACTGGGATTACAGGCATGAGCCACTGCACCTGGCCTGTTCATTTGTTTATTTATTTATTGAGATGTCACCCAGGCTGGAGTGCAGTGGTGCGATCTCAACTCACTGCAACCTCTGTCTCCCAGGTTCAAGCAATTCTCCTGTCTCAGCTTCTGAGTAGCTGGGATTACAGGAGTGCACCACCATGCCCAGCTAATTTATATATAGATATAGATAGATAGATAGATAAATATTTATATATTTATTTATATATATCGTTTTTGAAACAGTCTCGCTCTGTCACCAGACTGGAGTGCAGTGGCGTAATCTCAGCTCACTGCAACCTCCACTCACTGCAACCCCCATCTCCCAGGTTCACA
Organism: Cacajao melanocephalus; assembly: GCA_963573385.1. Lineage (NCBI taxonomy): Eukaryota > Metazoa > Chordata > Mammalia > Primates > Pitheciidae > Cacajao > Cacajao melanocephalus. Next base: position 38,356 of record CAUYLG010013172.1, on the reverse strand, counting down.
CTGTTCTCCTGCCTCAGCCTCCTGAGCGCTGGAACTGCAGGTGCATGCCACCACACCCAGCTAATTTTTGTGATTTTTAGTAGAGACAGGGTTTCACCATGTTGGCCAGGATGGTCTCTATCTCTTGACCACGTGATCTGCCTGCCTCAGCCTCCCAAAGTGCTGGGATTACAGGCGTAAGCCACCATGCCCAGCCTACTTTTTATATTTTTAGTAGAGACAAGGTTTCACCATGTTGGCCAGGCTGGTCTGGAGCTCCTGACCTCAAATGATCCACCTGCCTCAGCCTCCCAAAGTGCTGGGAGCCACCACGTCCAGCCTTAACTCTTTTTAAATAAAAAGAAAATAGAAATGTTTTAAAACATTACTGTAAGCAATCCATATATTATGGAAATTTAATCAAGATATTGCAGATTAAATATTATAGAATTTCAAAAAGGCAAGACAAGCTTTGTAAACATATTTTAAATAATTCACCACTGTATTTAGTTAGTGTTTCACATGGCTGTTTCCTCAATCATATAGAGAGAGAAGGTCTTATTGATCTTTTTATTGCCAAGGGCTAGGCTCACATGTTTCTACCCAGTAGCAACAAGTGTTCCTTGAATAAATAATTGCCAGCCTCAAAACTTTCACCAAATTTTCCTTTTTTCAAAAATAAATAGGAGATCAGATGTGATAGTTTGCACCTGTAATCCTAGCACTTTGGGAGGCTAAGGCAGGAGGATCACTTGAGGCCAGGAGTGTGAGACCAGCTTAGGCAACATAGTAAGTCCCTGTCTATAAACAAAAATTCAAAAATTAGCTGGGATGGTGGTACGTATCTGTAGTCCCAGCTACTCAAGAGGCTGAGGCAGAAGGATAGCTTGAACCCAGGAGTTTGAGGCTGCAGTGAGCTATGATTGCACCACTGCATTCCAGACTGGGCAACAGAAAACAGTAAGTAGGAGGCATTCCGTTTAAGACAATATCCACAGCCAGGTGGGGTGGCCCATAACTGTAATCCCAGCACTTGGGAGGCCAAGGTGGGCAGATCACTTGAGCCCAGGAGTTTGAGACCAGCCTGGGAAACATGGTGAAACCCTGTCTCTACAAAAAAAATACAAAAATTAGCTGAGTGTGGTGGTGCACTGTGGTCCCAGCAACTTGGGAGGCTGAGAGGTGGGAGGACCACCTGGGCCTGGGGAGGTCAAGGCTGCAGGGAGTCATGATCATGGCACTGCACTCCAGCATGGGTAACAATGTAAGACTATGCCTAAAAAAACCTAAAACCCAGAGATTGAATCTCCAATGTTTATAGATATTCTTGTTCCTTTTTTTGCCTCAGAAAAAGATTTATGTTTAAAGAGAGAGTTTTGTTGTTTTTGCACAACCTTCTAAGACAGGACAACAGAATCCTCTGTTGAAAGGTTAGAAAAATATGGCAAATAGAACATCAGGAATCACCGCGGCAAAAGAAACCAACCTATGCAAAAGATGTTTAATGTGTTTATTGTAGCAGCTCCCAGACAGTTGGCGTTGGGTCCACTGTAATCATTAAATAAAAACTTTTTATGACTCAGTTGATGACAAGGCCTCATATCTTGCTTGCAAGAAGCTTTCTTGTACAAGTTTTGGGAACGGGATTCATGTAAATGGGAATGTCTGAGTCCATCATTCATAGTGGAAATTCTTCCTCATGTTCCAGGTGAAACCTCCTTAAGGTGGGTTTCCCCAGAAGTGGCCCTGAGGAAGGACTTGAGTGCTGGTTTCTTTGGGAGTGGCGAGTGGAAAAATGCAGCAGGGAAGTGGGGAAGGGAGAAGCAGAAGGGAAGACAGTCACTAATGCTGCATTACCACAAAAGCCGCCTCTGTGGATAACTGGGGAACTCATAGAACCAGGGTAAAGCCCAAGAGTCAGTTATTCCAGTCAAGTGGCAGGGGAGCTGGGGTATTTATACACCCATGGATTCTTGTTTGAAGGTGGCCTCCAGAGTTGTTAATTCCCTAGCTCTTCCAACCTGATTGTGTGAGAGCCAGAGAAAGCCCTTGGGCAAAGAAGGGCAGATGCCAGCAGCTGGAAGTCAAGCCTGTGATTTCTGAAGTGTTAGGAAGGAGCAACACATGGGCACCCATAGCATCTGCCACAGTGACAAATAGTTCAATTAATTCCCACTTATTTCGTGGTTGCTCTGTGCATAGGCCCTTACATGTCTTATTTCATTTTCCAACTCATAACAACCCTCTGAGGTAGGTATAGTTATTAGGATTTTACAACTAAAAAGCAAAGGTAGCTAGCTTTTCCAAGGCTGCACACCAGGGTGAACCAGAATATATTCGGCTGCAGTCTCGGTTCTGAACTACTACCCTGTACTGGCAGGACCATCCCTGCCCTTCCTCAAATACATACAGACCCCCCTTCCATATACAGCGGCATTGACATAAGATCAACATGTCCCTGGTATCGGGCACTGTACTCTGCCTTTCCTGATTCTTTCACATTGGCATGAGAGCAGTGCCAATTATTGAACAGTCAGTTGACCAAATACAGGACAACTTTGTGTGGGGTAGCAAGCTCTATGGGCCTTTGACTGAAACTTTCAAATGAACATTCCATGAGGCAAGGGCTCAGTGAGAAAGAAGGTTTAATGAATCTCCATGGTGTAAGACTAAAGGCAGTGCCTGAACCACCAGAGCTTGAAGACAATTATAACGGGGTCGTCCCAGTGCTTTGGGGCACAAAGTAACTGTTATCTGAAGTCGGGAAGGAATTTCCTGAAATAGCTGGTAATTGTACGATGAAACACATCATAAAAGCTTGCTGCCCCACAGTCCCTGGTCACGAAGACAAAATTGGACCAGTTAGGGTGTGGATTTAGACCATGAAATTATTTTCAGAGACTTTTCCTCCAATGGAGAAAAAAAAAAAATCTACCTCCCTAAAATAGCCTCCCTTTAATAGACCATTGCAGTTAATAAAAGGCTTTATTTTATGGAACCTGCTGTGTATTCAGAATGAATTTGGACTAACCAAATTCCCATCCTTCTGTATAAGTACAGTAATGGCCTGTTATATATTCATGCCTGTAAGTCACAGCATTTTTAATTTTGTCTTGAGAAAACCTGAACTCTTTAAAAGTTAAGTGCTAACTTGTCAGCGTCCTTATTTTTTCTTCTACGATTATTCAAAGAATCTCTGTAGGCTCTTTGTTTCCATGGAAAGCCCACAGCTAAGAAAAAAAATATCATTTGCCCTGTAATCCTTTTTTAAGACTAGACAACTATAAAAGGATGTTCAGGAGACAATCATACCAAATGCAGAATCAAATATTTAGGAGAAGAAGCCAGGAGCTCTGCCGACACTAATCCTCCAGTTTCGGCCTGAAGCTGGTTAATTACCTCTATCGTGCAAGTTGTCCACCATGGTTCACATTCTCTTGAGACCAAAAAAAAAAAAGTGTGAGCATACTCCACTCTCTGCAACAATTAATTCAAAGGAATATTGCTGCAGACAGGCATCTGGAACAATTTGGAACTCAAATTAGAGTATGAAATGTTAGGGTCTTCTGTATTCCAGCAGATAGAGTCTCCTGACATTAGCTTTTCTTTTTTTTTTTTTTTTTTCTGTCAAAAGTGTCAAATTTCATCACTAAAATGATCTGCAGTACTATGGAAAAATGTATAAGCACATAAAATACACAAACCAATTTTTTTTAAAGTGAGATACTTTAAAAAGTTTCTTTAGCATATCAACAAAAGTGAAGGTAGCATTGCATTTTACTATAGATGTGCAAATATTCAAAGTCCACCATTGTCCTATATATGGCTCAACAGTAATGTTTAAGAATACACTGGGTGGGCATGGTGGCTTGTGCCTGTAATCCCAGCACTTTGGGAGGCCGAGGTGGGCAGGTCACCTGAGGTCAGGACCAGCCTGGACAGCATGGTAAAACCCCATGTCTACAAACATTAGCCTGTAATCCCAGCTACTTGGGAGGCTGAGGCGGGAAAATCACTTGAACCTAGAAGGTGGAGGTTGCAGTGAGTCGAGATTGTGCCACTGCACTCCAGCCTGGGCGCTAGTAAGACTCAAAACAAAAATGTGTAAAAATACAAAATTAGCTGGGTGTGGTGGTGCGTGCCTGTAATCCCAGCTACTCAGGAACCTGAGGCAGGAGAATGATCCCAAGAGGTAGACAGTGCAGTGAGCTGAGATTGGCACCACTGTACTTCAGCCTGGGAAAAAAGAGTGGAGCCTTAAAAACAAAAACAAAAAACTATACTGTAAAATAGCAGCCTTAACAATCTTTAGCATTAAGTCGTATCTTTGTTGAGTATATGAACCATGATTAAAGTATCGCTCTTTGGTATTAACACTGTCAAGTTACAGACCACAGCTGGTTCATAGAAAAACTACTTTAAATAATGAAATTGAATTCCATAAAAATTTTCTACAAGTTCAACTCAACTATAAGGTAGAGACACAAAACTGTCAGGTAATATTCTTATAGATGGTTGGGGCAATCTCAAAATTCACCCTTGCTACCACTATGAAAAGAACAACCAAAAAAAGCAACCTCTATTCTGTAGATACTAAAGGTAACATATCCAAATATATCTCATCTACTTGAAAAGCTTCACTGATTCTTTCAAGCGCCAGACCTGTAAAAAAAAGTACCACAGTAGGTATTACTAAATAGCAAAATGCAGTACTCTCTAGACTATGTTTACAAAAACTGTGCAGGTAAGTAAATAAAATTCCCCTATATCTTACACATCGTTGCTATCTTACACAATGTTGTGACATCTAAATTTTTTTTTTTTACTCAAAATCCTGTTTTTCTCTTGACTTAGTAGTATTATTTACTAAGAGCTTTTCCTCGTGTTTATCTAAAGCATAATTTTAAAAGGGGGAGTGGTGTGATTCCATCTAGTAAATTCCTGCATATCAAGTTGGCCTCAGGTAAATCCTTTAATCCATCAGAGCAGAAGCATATGAAATCAGATTAGAGTTCTCATCCTTGGCCAGGATTTCAATTCAACTATTAATAACTTAACCCAAATTCTTTCCATTTGGCCCATACCTTACGTTCATCAGCACCTTGAAATTCCACCACGCCTGGTTAAAAAAAGTGAAAGACAATGTTAAGAATATCATGCAATTTTGTTTTTTATAGAGTGGTCTCTATAGTGGCTATCCACTAGCTACCTTTGATGAGTAAATAAATTGCTATCTCTGAATACAATTCCTGTCCAAAGCTACATTCTCCAAATTTTTCCTGACACTTGGGAGTCTTTTGTAGTTTCCAGCTAGGAGAAAAATGGTCAAGTCACCATCTTTCCATTCATCAGCATCAAATACTATCCATTTTCGAAAAGAAACACTATCCCAACAATATTTGCCTAAGAAAAACAGAAACAAACCTTCCACAGATTTAAAAATCAAAGGGATAGGCTGAGCACAGTGGCTCATGCCTGTAATCCCAGCACTTTGGGAGGCTGAGGTGGGCGGATCACCTGAGGTTACAAGTCCGAGACCAGCCCGGCCAACATGGAGAAACCCCGTCTCTACTAAAAATACGAAATTAGCCTAGTGTGATAGCCAAGCGTGTAATCCCAGCTACTCAGAAGGCTGAGGCAGGAAAATCACTTGAACCCAGGAGGCAGAGGTTGCAGTGAGCCGAGGTCGTGCCACTCTACTCCAGCCTGGCGCCTGGTGTTGGAGTGAGACTCTGTCTCAAAAAAAAAAAAAAAAAAAAAAAATCGAAGAAAGCACTAAACTCGTTTACCCTGAGGCTGAGTTCAGGGGGCTGAGAAATTTCTAGTTCTGGGAACTTGCTCAGTTTTCACAATCCTTAAGTAGACACTAGCTCACACTGCTTCCTTGACATGGTGTCTCTTACAGTTTAAACTGAATAGTTAAAACAATTTGACTCAATAAAAATCCCTAACACATAAAGCAATGGTAAAACAAAGCCTCTCCACTGCCATCTTCCTGTGCTGTATGTGACTACTCGCCAGAGCTGGAGCTATTCCAGGGAAAGAAAACTGTCCATGCTCTGGGCCCACCTACATCGCTGGAAAAAAGGTGCCTAGAACCTAGACTGCAAACGTACAAGTTTTCCTCATTAAAGCATGGTAAAATGGGTCGCATTTGGTTTCATTAAAAAGGCAGCAATCTTTCACAACCGAGGAAGACACAAACCGCAAGCTTCACATTTCAGCAGAAAACTGTGGTACCTATGATAGCTACAGATTCTTTCCTTTGCTGACTCAAATCTAAATTTAGATCTTTATCGATTTTACTAAATTCTAAAAGTATCCCTTTATATGGCAATTTGTACCAGTAATGAACAATTAAAAGAGAGCCGCTCCAAAAACTCCCGCTCCCGAGACAAACGTTCTCTAGGGCAGCCTTGCGTATTTCTACACCTTAGTAGACATATGTTAGGCGTTCAACGCCTTGTCCTTGCCCAGTCAGAACCCAGTAGTTCAGACTTTTCCCAGGACAGAAAACCAGGAAGGGCCTCCTCACACCCTGAAAATGTTGGAAGCTGGCCCTGTGTTGTACAACGCTCTGGCCACTCTGAAAAACCGATCTTGAGGAGGAAACCGCAGGCTCTTTTACTAGGGCTCACAGGGCTCTGCTCAACCCACTGCCGGCCTCGGCTCCAGCAAGACTCGTCCCTCCTGGCCTTTTAAATTATCCGACTGCGGGCCAGTAGCAACTGAACGGCACTGGTGGCGGGTGCTGGTGGCTGCGCGAGTGAAGTGACCTCCGTGTGTTTGGTAACCCCGCTATTATACTGCCCCGCTTGGAATCTTAAAGCGCTTCAGACCTCAGATCTCACTCGCGTCCTAAATAGGCGACGTCCGCCCGCGTGGTCAGGCGGGAGCCCCGGGTGCGCAAAGAACCCGGAGACCGTCCGGGGCTCGGCGCCTCCGCCCGCGGTCGGAATTTGGTCCTCAAAATGCAATCATTTCTTTAATTGAAAAGGGACTAAAAGCTGCCTGTAGGCCGGATCTGTGGACGGCAGGGACTCAGGCGCGGGCGGTGACGGGCGCCTGGAGGCTTCTGCTGGGTGGGGGTCGGATCCTCGAGGAAGCGGGGCTGCCCCTTCAAGAGCACGAGGACACCGGCCGTCCTAACCCGGGACGAAGGGCCCAGGCGCCACAAGGACGCCCCCCCACCCCCGAGGAGCCCTAACGGAGGCTTCCCTGCGGCGCCTAGCCTAGGCCGGGGCGGGCACTGGGGCAGCGAGGGGCGCACCTAGGAAGGGCAAGGGGGAGCCCCGAAGCCGCATGGCCGGCTTCCGCCTGCGGCAGGTCGGAGCCCACTTACCCAGTCACGCGCCGCGGCCGAAAAGGAAAGGAATCGCTGAGGTCAAGTTTAAAAGGGGCCTGGGCGGGGCGGCACCAACCAAAAAGTTGCGCGAAGGCCCCTCCTGCCCCAGCACCCGCCCCACTCGCGGCGCCGGGAGGCCCTCGCGCGTCCCCTGCCGGCTGCCCGGGCCTTCCCCGCCTTGGGTCCCCCGACCCCACGCGGCCCCGGGTCCCTTTCTGCCCCGGCCTCCGAGTCTGGGGAGTCTGTGGACTCGCGATCATCTGTCCAAACTCTCGCCGGCTGTGATGTCTCTTTATCTCGTCGAAGGTCAGAGGAAGCTGCTGCCACTCAAATAATGTTGAGTGTCTCTGGTACCTCCTCTCCCCTTTGCCTGGTGTTTCTTAAAGTCTTCAGCCACGCCCCTGGGTGCTTATTTCAAGACTCGTCTAATTACGTGAGAGAAGACTGGCTCCCTAGGACATTAGCGGGGGTCGGGGGTGCAAACTCATTGAAGACAGGTTGCGAGGTGCCTGGAGCTCCGCAAGCTTAGAATGATGGCCACGCCCTGCAAATGTCTTGCCTACAAAGCACCTCTGTGTCATTGGGCTGGGAGGAGGAAGGGGAGAAGGTATTTTGACTGCAGTAAATAAACAGGTCTATTGGCTGGATGCCTAAGCAGCACTACCTATACAACAAGGGTGCTACGGACTGAATTGTGTCCCCACTCCCAAAGACATATTGAAGACCTCCAGCACCTGTGAATGAGACCTAACTTGGGAACTGCATCTTTACACATGTAGTCAAGTCAAGACGGGGTCACTGGGGTGGACCCTCATTCAACGTGACTGATGCTCTTATCACACGGTGTCAAATGCCACAGGAAGACAGAGACAGACGGGAATGTGGCGGGACAGGCGCAGTTAGGAGTAATGCAGCTGTTAGCCCAGGAATGCGGCCGGATTGCCTGCCACCACCAGAGAGAGGCTAGGAAGAGACAAGGAAGGATCCTCCCTTGCAGATTTCAGAGGGAGCTTGGCGTTTGGTTCTGCTGATGCTAATCACCAGAAATGTGAGACAAGACATTTTTGTTAAGTCACTGACTGCTTTGTGAAGGCATCCCTAGGGAATTAATACCATGACTGTGGGCACTTTCCCTCTGCCATTCTGTGTAAAATCTGGCCATAAAGACTTATCTGACTTCCCTTGTTTGACTGTAGGTCATAAGACTCCCATTCCAGAGGGGCTCCTATCCCATACCCAGAAGGAAAGAGTGCGTGCTCAGAGAGGCCAAGAAGCATCTAGACAGACAAGCTTGCTGGGTTTTCCCTCTCGATTAGTCTTAGATCATACCCTTTTTGTCCAATCATATTTATACGCCACTGTCCGTACTTTGTTGAACCTAGGCATAAAAATGGACAATTTCCTCTGTATCTTTGGGTCTTCATTTGAAGGCTCCCAAGTATACACATTAAATACATTTATATGCCTTTTCTCCAATTAATCTGCCTTTTGCAAGTAGATTTTGTAGTGAATCTTAAGAGGGCAAAGGGAAAACTTTCCACCTTGGCCCCTACAGATTGCTCAGTGTAACAAGTATTTATTGAGTGCCTATTCTATTCCAGGCACTGTGACTGGTGTTAGAGGGTGTGAAGTTCAAGGAGAAACTGCCCTGCACTAAAGTGAAGAATATAAAATGAGATTCACCCACTGATAGAAGCCCAGGAAGAGTGCCAAGAACTCAGCACAAAACCACAAAGCCCAGCCTGCTAAGGCTACAGGGAAGGCTTCCATAGGGAAGAGGTACCTATTAGTACAATAAGTGTAGCATGACCAGAAGGAAACTCATACTGCATGAAATTTAGGAGATCAAAGAAGCAAAGAGGCCAAGAAAGTTAAAGAAAAATCATAGGGACTGGGCACGGTGGCTCACGCCTATAATCCCAGCACTTTGGGAGGCTGAGGTGGGTGGATCACGAGGTCAGAAGTTCGAGGCCAGCCTGACCAACATGATGAAATCCCGTCTCTAAAAAAATAAAAAAGAAAAATCATAGGATAATAGAGTACAGGGGACTTTAATAGATCATCTAGAGTTTTTCTCTGGTGGGTGGAGCTGGTCTTAGGGTGTTCTCCAAAAGCAGAGTTGTCATGATGGTGGAATGTAGGCTCTATGGGAACTCTGTTTCCTTCTCTACTGAATCCCCAGAATTCAGCATAAATGCCTAGATTATATTTAAATAAGGGAGAAAAAAACTCCTTATCTAAATATCCTTATCAGAGAAAGATTATTCCCCAAAGTAGTTTATACCATAAAACTCTTCAAGGCCCACAACGGGACAGTGGTAGGGTTTGATCCCAGGCTGGGTCACCTTGAGTGTGAATTTATTCCCATATTCCCAGTACTCGGCCTAGGGCTTTGCACATTGTCAATGCTTGATAAAGCCTGCTGAATTTTCTTCTTTTGGTGTCTGTTTGACTTGTCTTTCACATATGTGGTGAACTACAGACAGTCCCTGACTTATGGTGGTTTGATTTATGATTTTTTTTTTTTTTTACTTTGTGATGGGTGTAAAAGCAATAGGTAGCTCAGTAGAAAGTGTGTTTCAAGTATCCATACAACCATTCTGTTTTTCACTTTCAGTACAGGGTTCAATAAATTACATGAGATATTCAACACTTTATTCTAAAATAGGCTTTGCGTTCAATTGTTTTGTCTAACTGTAGTGTAACATCAGTGTCCTGAGCACATTTGAGGTAGGTTAGGCGTATTTTTTAAAATTTGAGACGGAGTCTTGCACTGTTGCCTGGGCTGGAGTGCAGTGGCGTGATCGTGATCTCAGCTCACTGCAACCTCCGCCTACTGAGTTCAAGTAGTGATTCTCCTGTCTCAGCCTCCCAAGTAGCTGGGATTACAGGCGCCTGTCACTGTAATAACCTACCCTGGGCTAGCATCACTGACTCCATCTTAGCTGTAAACTCCAACCTGGCTTCCCCCTCCCTACCACAGCCCCTCTGAGTGCATAACTGGGTCATGCTGCACTTAGAAGCATTGAAGCATGCTGTTCCTAACACTTGTAACCATTGTAACCGTGTCCTGCTTGGCATACACCGCCCCCCACTGGCTATTGTAAGAAAAAAATTTCCGTTTGATCATTATGTAGAAGGAGCCTGAACACCTCCCTTTTTGGTGACACCTGTGCCTGCAGCCCCTTCCTGTAACCTGCTTTTCTGCTTCTGTAAAATTCCACTTTAGTTAGGCTCCCCCTCCCCTACCTAAATCAAGGTATGAAAGACAATCAAGCCCCTTCCTCGGGGCCAAGATAATTTTGAGCATTAGCCGTCTCTCGGTCGCTGGCAAATCAATAAAGGACTCTGAATTTGGAAATCAGAGTGTGGTGTGTCCTTCTAACTTGCTCGGTTGCAACAGCCACCATAACTGGCTAATTTTTTGTATTTTTAGTAGAGACAGGGTTTCACTGTGTTGGCCAGGCTAGTCTTGAACTCCTGACCTTGGCCTCCCATAGTGCTGGGATTGCAGGCATGAGCTACCATCCCCGGCCTGATTAGGTGTATTAAATGCACTTTCTTCACTTTCTTTTCTTTCTTTCTTTTTTTTTTTTTGAGACGGAGTCTCGCTCTGTTGCCCAGTCTGGAGTGCAGTGGCTCGATATTGGCTCATTACAACCTCCACCTCCCGGGTTCCAGCGATTCTCCTGCCTCAGCCTCCTGAGTAGCTGGGGCTATAGGTGTGCACCACCACACCCAGCTAATTTTAATTTTTCTTTTTTAGTAGAGACAGGGTTTCACCATATTGGCTAGACTGGTTTTGAACTCCCAACCTCATGATCTGTCCACCTCGGCCTCCTAACATGCTGGGATTACAGGTATCAGCCACCATGCCCAGCCTTAAATGCACCATATTTTAAACACACAATGGGGTTATCAGAACATAAGTCTATTGTCAGGTGAGGAGCATCTGTGCTTGGAGGGTAGGAATCCCAGGGCATTGGGAGGTGTTGTGCACTTCCCTGGCTTGTTTTGCTGCTGTTAGTGGGGAGCCTTTTCCCCTAGTCCCATGCTGTTCTGCAGAGGAGCTTCTCCCAGACAATGCCCTGGGCCTTTTGCTTATTCTTTTCCTTTCCAGAGAAGGAAGGAATTGCAATACAATTCTGTGCTAACATAAATGCTGAAATCATGCAAATTGAGGTGGTCCTGTTGGCTTCCATCCTCTGCCTGTCCCCTGTTTTCAGTGTGAACTGGTGCAGAGTATTATTTTCTCTGATGGGACTAGAGGAAACAGGGTGGGATAAAGTGGTGAGTGAGTGCCTGGCCATTTTTGTGCTTTTTTGATGGTCAAAAAGGAATTAAAAATAGTGTCTCTCCCAGCACTTTGGGAGTTTGAGGCGAGTGGATCACCTGAGGTGAGGAGTTTGAGACCAGCCTGACCAACATGGAGAAACCCCATCTCTACTAAAAATACAAATTAGCTGGGTATGGTGGCACATGCCTGTAATCCTAGCTACTCAGGAGGCTGAGGCCGGAGAATTGCTTGAACCCGGGAGGTGGAGGTTGCAGTGAGCTGGGATCACAGCATTGCACTCTAGACTGGGCAACAAGAGTGAAACTCCATCTCAAAAAATAAAAAATAGTGTCTCTAGGCTGGGTGCAGTGGCTCAAGCCTGTAATCCCAGCACTTTGGGAGGCCGAGGCGGGTGGATCTCGAGGTCAAGAGTTCAAGACCAGCCTGGCCAAAATGGTGAAACCCCGTCTCTAAAAAATAAAAAATAGCGTCTCTCATTAACCCTGCAATAACATAATCCTGGAAGCTACTGAGGGTTTTCTCAGTTCAGTGTATAGTCAGTCAATTGGGGACATTATAAGTGTCACTGCCTTAACTTTTGTGCTTTTCTTTCTTTTTTCTTGAAATAGGGTCTTGCTCTGTTGTCCAGGCTGGAGTGCAGTAGCACAATCATAGCTGCCTTAATCTCCTGGGCTCAAGAAATCCTCCTGCCTAAGCCTTCTAAGTACCTGGGACTACAGGCATGTGCCACTATCCCTGGCTAATTTTGTTCATTTTTTATTTTTTGTAGAGGCAGGGGTCTCGCTATGGAAGCTAGCCTCACTTTGCAAGGCTAGTCTTGAACAGGGTTCAAGCAATCTTCCTGCCTTGGCCCCCCAAAACACTGAGATTATAGGTGTGAACCAGTATGGTCTGCCACTTTTGTGCTTTTTGGTGGTCAAAACGGTAATAAAAATAGTGTCTCTCAGCCGGGTGCGGTGGCTCACGTCTATAATCCTAACTTTGAGAGGCTGAGGTACGCGGATCACATGAGGTCAGGAGTTCAAAACCAGTCTGGCCAACATGGTGAAACCCTGCCTCTACTAAAAATACAAAAAAATTAGCTGGGCATGGTGGCAGGTGCCTGTAATCCCAGCTACTCGGGAGGCTGAGGCAGGAGAATCACTTGAACCCAGGAGGGGGATGGTGCAGTGAGCCAAGATTGCGCCATTGTGCTCCAGCATAGGTGACAGAGTGAGACTCTGTCTCAAAAAAAAAAAAAAAAAGAAAAAAAAAGTCTCTCATTAACCCTGAAATAGCATAAACCTGCATTTTACCGAGCTTAAATTTTTGGCCGTCACTTATGTTGGCTATCACAGCCACTGGCTCATCTTTTTCAAAGAAGAAACACATCTATTTGAAGGCTGCAGCTACGATGATTCACTCCCCTTTTCTTCCCTCACTGCCCCAAACCAGCATAAGGCAATGATGGCCCAAGGTCTAAACTGGGACGAGAAGTAGGATGTCTCAGCTCTGAAGATACAATCTGAACAGTAATAAAGCTAGCACATTAATTTCCATTCTATGTCTTATGTCTGAGTTGGTTCTGAATGCGGAAGGAAGGGAAAGTGCATTATTTTTCACCCTCCCCATATCCTACAGTTGCCTGATACTTATCCTCAGGAGGGTCCCAGACTCACATGTTATCGATAGACTAACCTCAGACATTTGCTTTCATGAATCAATTGGCCCATTCATTTACTCTTGTGTCTGTGTTTAGTGCACATTTTAGTGTGTTGTTGCAGTGTATGGTCAGAATATAAGGCAACTGCAGACATTATTTATGATTTAAACGATCACTCCAGTTGGCTAACATTTTAATTGGGGTCATTGGGCTGTTTGCCATGAGCAGGTCTCTGCCCAGTAGCTTGCCTTTTCCGAGCAGCTGTACGCTTGTTTTCAAGCCAAGAGAGAATATCTGTCCTTGCTGAAGCATATTGGTTTCATCTGCTTAAATAAACCCAAGTGGCTGATTTCAGCAATTAGAAGGTACACATGTGAGTATCCTAGAAGCCCTGGGATAAGAGCGCTCTGATCCCCATGTGGGTACAAAATAGCCTATTGTTTCTGATCCTCATATAGACACAAAATAGCCTGTTAAAAAAAAATCCCCTGACAGATTTGTTATTTACAAACCTGAGCATTGTGGTTCACAATACTTCTAGAAAATACATGAATAGAATATAAAACAGAATTAAGTTACATATTTAAATATATCAAATATATCACCTTTATTGATAAGAATGATCAGATTTGCTGTAAAACAAATAAAATACAAATATTTTTTAACTCCATATCCTTCTGCAATGAACCCCTTATTTCTTTGTTTCTCCTTAAAGCAAACGTTCTCAAAAGAGTCATCTATATTTGTCTCTAATTCCTCACTTCCATTCTCATCTGAATCCAATTGTGGTGGGTAGCCTCTGAGATGGCTCCTCATAATCCCCATCTCCTGCTATTCAGGCCCTTGTATAATCCTTTCTCCTTGAGTCTGGGCTGTACAGCAGAAGTGACAGGGTGGCAACCTAGAAAAGATGCCAAGCATTGTAAGTCATTAGGGAATTGCAAACTGAAACAACACTCATACCACACTACATACCTTCTAGAATGGCTGAAAGTCAAAACACTGACCGTTCCGAATGTAAGTGAGGGTGTGGAGCAACAGGAACTCTCATTCATTGGTGGGAATGCAAAATGGTACAAGCACTTCGGAAGACAGTTTGGTGGTTTCTTACAAAATTAAACGTACTCTTACAATAGGATCCAGCAATTTTGCTCCTTGGTATTTACTCAAAGGAGTTGAAAACTTATGTCCACACAAAGGCTTGCATGTGAATGTTTATATTAGCTTTATTCATAATTGCCAACACTTGGAAGCAACCAAGATATCCTTGAGTAGGTGAATGGATAAATAAACTCTGGTACATCTAGACAATGGAATATTATTCAGGGCTAAAAAGAAATGCTCTATCAAATCACAAAAAGACATGCAGGAGCCTTAAAGACTTATTACTTGTCAGTTATGGTGGCTCACACCTGTAATACTAGCACTTTGGGAGGCCAAGGCTAGAGGATCGCTCAAGCCCAGGACTTTGAGAACAGCCTAGGCAACATGGCAAGACTCCGTTTCTACAAAAAATTAAAGAATTAACCCAGCATGGTGTGCTTGCCTGTGGTCTCAGCTACTTGGGAGGCTGAGACAGGAGGATCACTTAAGCCCAGGAGGTTGAGGCTGCAGTGAGCCAAAATTTCACCACTGCATTCCAGCCTGAGCAACAGAGTGAGATCCTGTTTCAAAAAAAAGAAAAAAAGCTCCCAAAGTGCTGGGAGGCCAAGGTGGGTGGATCACTTGAGGTCAGGAGTTCAAGACCAGCCTGGCCAACATGATGAAACCCTGTCTCTGCTAATAATACAAATATTAGCCAGGCGTGGTGGTGGATGCCTATAATCCTAGCTAACTAGGGAGGCTGAAGCATGAGAATCATTTGAATCAGAGAGGCAGAGGTTGCAAGGAGCCGAGATTGCACCACTGCACTCTAGCCTGGGAAACAGAGTGAAACTGTGTCACCAAAGGAAAAAACAAAAAAAAGCCCGCTACTAAGTGAAACAAGCCAACCTGGAAAGGCTACATATTGTACATTATATGATTCCAACTAACATTTTGGAAAAGGCAAAATATGGAGACAGTGAAAATATCAGTAGTTCCCAGGGGTTGGGGATAGGGAGGGATGAATAAGTGGAACGGGGGATTTTTATTGTTTTATTTTTAGAGATGAACTCATGTCCTGTCATATAGCCTGCAGTGCAGTGATGAGATTATAGCTCACACAGCCTCAGACTCTTGGGCTCAAGCATCCTTCTACCTCAGCCTCTCAATAGCTGTGATTATGGGTGCAAGCCGCCAGACCTAGCTGAAGAGAGAATTTTTAGAGCAGTAAAACTGTTTATTATGACACTATAAGAATAGGTACATATCATTATATATTTGTCAAAACCTGTAGAACGTATAACACAGAGTGAACCCTGATGTAAACTATGAATTTGGGTTATCAGTGAGGTGTCAATATTGTTTTACCAACTGCAACAAACACACCTTGCTGGTATGGGATATTGTGGTAGGGGAGGCTGTGTGGAGGAGGGATGAGGGCATGTGGGAGCTCCCCATTTTCTGTTCAATTTAGCTGTGAGCCTAAAACTACTCTAAAAAGTGAAGTCTTTAAAAAAAGAAAAGTGATGTGGGCTGTGTGTGATGTGTCACACCTGTAATCTCAGTGCTTTGAGAGGCTGAAGCAGTAGAATTGCTTGAGGCAAGCAGTTCAAGACCAGCCTGGGCAACATAGCAAGACCTTGCCTCTATAAAAAACTAGAAAATTAGCCAGGTGTGGTGGTGCACACCTGTAGTCTTAGCTACTCAGAAGGCCGAGGAAGGAGGATCACTTGAGGTAGGAGCTGGAGGTTGCCGTGAGTTGTGATTGCAGCACCACATTCCAGCCTGGACAACAGAACAAGACCCTGCCTCAAAAAAAAAAAAAATGTGATGTGATATCACTTCTAAGATTAGGTTGCAAAAGACTAAAGCTTCCACTGTGAGCTACTTCTCATTCACTTGTAGATTCTTTGCACTAGGGCAGGGATCCCCAGGCTGTGACTGATATCAGTCCAAGACCTGTTAGGAACTGGGCAGCACAGCAGGAGGCTAAGGGTGGGTGAGCGAGCATTACCGTCTGAACCCTACCTCCTGTCAGATCAGCTGTGGCATTCGATTTTCATAGGAGTGCAAACCCTATGATGAACTGCGCATGTGAGGGATCTAGGTTGCACGTTCCTTATGATAATCTAATGCCTGATTATCTGAAGTAGGACAATTTCATCACTGTCCCCACACCCCACACCAATCCCTGGGGTCTGTGGAAAAACTGTCTTCCACAGAACTGGTTCCTGGGGCCAAAAAGGCTGAGGACTGCTGTTCTAGGGGAAGCAAGCTACCCCATTGTGAGCTGCCCTATGGAGAGTCCCACTCGGCACAGAATATGTGTCTCAGGTCAGCAGCCAACAGAGATCTGAGCCCTGCCAACAGCCACATGAGCAAGCTTGGAAGCAGATCCTTCCTGTCGGGCTTGAGACCCCTCTCACCCCAGAAGTCATGGGGTCAACATGACAATCCTATCCTTGTAGAAGACCATGAGCCAGAGAGGAGGAGCCAAGCCATACCCAGATTCCTGACCCATAGAAGCTGGGAGATAATGAATGTTTATTACTTTCAGCTGTTGGTTTGGGGTAAATTGTTACACAGCAGTAGCTAAGTAATATACCAGTCCATCACTCTAAAAGAACAGCTCTTTTTTTTTTCACTGTTGAACATTTTTTATTTTTACAAATGTTATACGGTACAATTGTTTTTTTATGCATAGTACTATGAACTTTTAACTATGAATTAAAAAAAATACTTTTAAGGTATATAGAAGTATAATTTCTGGCTGGGTGCAGTGGCTCACGCCTGTAATCCCAGCACCTTGGGAAGCCAAGGCGGGCAGATCACCTGAGGTCGGGAGTTAAGAATAGCTTTTTGAGGGCAGCACTGATTTTGGTCTGCCTTAGTAGCCCTGCACCTCAGCTGTGTGATCACCTCTCCTTGAAACACTCTTCACTTGGGCTTCCAGGTGACCACACCTTCTCTGTCTTTCTCCTGCCTCCTGCCTGCCTCTTTTCTGCCCCTGTTACTGAATCTGTTTCTTTTTGCCCGCCTTTTTACTGCAGAGCTCTCCAGGGCTCAGCTCTCAGATCTCTGCTCTCCTTGATCCACTCCTGTCTAGGTGATGACTTCGTTTAGTCATACAGTGTGAAATGACATTTTTATTTGATGAATCTTACATTTCCGTCATAGGCCTACACTATTTCCTGACTTGCAGACTCATCTCTCCAACTGCCCACTCAACATTTGCTCTTGGGTTTCTAAAAGGCATCTCAGAATTAACTTATCCAAAACTGAATTCTTGATTTTTCACCCTCAAAAACTGATCTTGCTACCAATAACCCCATTGGAGTAAATAGCTATTTCATTCTGCACATGCCTGTGGCAGAAACATGGGTAGCATCCCAGACTCCCCTCCTGCTCTTACAACTTACATCTGTGTATTGCATCAATCCCAGCTCTACCTCTAAATCACAAATCTGACCACTTCTCAACCACCCTCGTCCAAGTCTCCATGATCTCCCTCCCTGATGATTTTAACAGCTCTCTAGCTGGTGCTTTGCTTCCATCTTTGCACCTGCAGCTTATTCTCCACACAACGGACAGAGTGAACTCTTAAAACATAAGTGTGATCATGTCACTTCTCTGCCCAGAATTCTTGAGTGGCCTCTCATTTCTTTCAGTGTAAAGTCAAAGTCCTTTCAGTGGCTTACGTGGCTGTACGTAACGTGGCCTCCATCTGCTGTCTGTCCTACCGCTTGACTCTCTTTTTCGCATTTGCTCCAGCTACGCTGGCCTCTCCTTGCTGTATTTCGAATGTAGCAAACATGCCTGCCTCCGAGCCTCAGCACTTGCTATTCCTCTGCCTAGAATGCTCTTCCTCCAGGTTTCATTTTGGCCTGGGCGGTCTCCAGTCATAAGCCACCTTTTTTTTGTTGTTGTTGAGATGGAGTCTCACTCTGTTGCCCAGGCTGGAGTGCAGTGGCGTGATCTCCGCTCGCTGCAACCCCTGCCTCACGGGTTCAAGCGGTTCTCCTGCCTCAGTCTCCTGAGTAGTTGGGAACAGGCATGTGCCACCATGCCTGGCTAATTTTGGTATTTTTAGTAGAGACAGGGTTTCACCATGTTGGCCTGGCTGATCTCAAACTCCTGACCTCGTGATCCACCCGCCTTGGCCTCCCAAAGCTCTGTGAGCCACCGCGCCCGGCCTTCCAGTCATAAGCCACCTGTTATGCTGAATTGTGTTCCCCCAAAATGCATAGGTTGAAGCCTTAAGCCTCAATGTCACTGACTATACAGTATTTGGAGATACGGCCTTTAGGGAGGTTAGATGAGGTTTTGAGAGTGGGGCCCTTCACCTGCCGGAAAAAAAAAAAAAAAAAAGAGAGTGGGGCCCTAATCCAACAGGACTGGTGTCCTTGTAAGAAGAGGAAGAGACACCAGAGAACTTTCTCCTTCCCCGTGCACACACGAACAGACAAAAAACCATGTGAGACACTGCGAGGAGGAGCTGCCCGTTCTCCAGGAAGAGGGGCCTCATCACCAACCATCCCTGCTGGTACCTTGATCTTGGACTTCGAGCTTTCAGCACTATGAGAAAGTGAGTTTCTGTTGTTTAAGCCCCGGGTCTGTGGTCCTCTGTTATGGCAGCCCAAGCTGACTAAGACACCAAGCTATAAGTGAGGCCTCCTCTCACTGCCTCAGATAAAGTGTCAACTCTAATTGACTTCTCATGGTCACACATCTAGCATTCTCATCTGCATTCTCAAGAAGACCAAGAAGGGTGAAGGGCAAAGGGCAAAGGTGAATGTCATCTGAGGTAGCCCTTTTAAAAATTGTTTTCCAGGCCCAGCGCAGTGGCTCACGCCTGTAATCCCAACACTCTGGGAGGCTGAGGTGGGTGGATCACCTGAAGTCGGGAATTTGAGACCAGCCTAATCAAAATGGAGAAACTCTGTCTCTACTAAAAATACAAAATTAGCTGGGGATGGTGGCACATGCCCATAGTCCCAGCTACTCGGGAGGCTGAGGCAGGATAATCGCTTGCACCCAGGAGGTGGAGGATGCAGTGAGCTGAGATTATGTCATTGCACTCCAGCCTGGGCAATGAGAGCGAAACTCTGTTTCAAAAAAAAAAAAAAAAAAAATTGGCTAGGTGACCAACCATGTGGGCCTCTTCCTGTTTTACAGGAAAAGCAATTTCCCCACTTTTCAGTTTCTAGAAGAGTGTAAGCCAGCACCACCTTCCAAGTGTCTACTATAATCTGGATGGAGTTACAGGTAGTGAGAACAGCATGTACAGATTTCTGAGTGGACATGGGAAAGAGCTTCCCTGTGGCTGAATCTCAGAGTGGGCGTGTGGGAGAATAATTGCAGGTGAAGCTTTGTTTGGTTCTTTTTTTACATAATTGTTCAAATCAACATTGCCGAGTTTAACTTTCAAGAGGGTAGGAATTGTGACTGCTTAATTTCTGCATATGAAGCCTAGGCTGCCTAAGCAACATACAGGCAATTACTAACACTGCCCCTTACAGAAATGGTAATAAATGACGTGAAGCCGCTTGATTGCATTGTCCTTTCTGATTAACGCATATTTATGACCCACATATGGGAGCCTGGAAATAGCTGCCAGCCCCATACAGATCTATGCTGGGTAATTGAATGCAGCAATGCCATAAATGGCTTCTCCTAAATCATGCTTTTTGCTTTAGAGAAATTGTAATGAAAAATGAATAATCCTTTTGTTCTTTCCAGAGAAGTACACAACGTGTATTTAGTTCCTAACCAGTGACATTCCTAAGCATGACTTCCTGCCTTCCAGAAAAGCAACAGGGACTGTTTAGGTTCTTTCTGCTTCCATCCTGTGTCCTTTCTCCTCTCCTTGCCAAATGTAGTCTTCACGTGGGGCAGCAGCATCACAAATGCTGGCTTGAGAGCAGAGTTACTCTGTATTTTTCTGCTGCTGGTCTGTACTTCCTCATGAGCCCCAGTTGTGCTGGATAGGGGTTGAGGTGCCTTGTGGGCCTTACATTTTAGTCCAGTCAAGTAATTAATTCAGATTCAATAATTTAAACAGGCATTTGAGGTAAATGTTGAGTCTATTTTTGTAAAAGGCTTCGTCTTTCGGGTTTCTGCTCCCCTTCCCTTCGCCTCTCTAGATGGCATCTGGTGCATGTGTGTGGGGTGGGGGAGGGGAAGGTGCTTATGGCAGGGGAAGGGAAACAGGGTTCCAGGGTTGGTGCGCATGCTCACTGGCCTCTGCTGAGGTCTGAACTGCCCTTGGGACAGTGACCACTGAGATGCGACTATTCCCAGTCTTAGGTCTTCTCTGGAGTTTGCTGCTGAAACCTGAGACGTGATCACATGCTCTTGGGTTAGGCAGGCCTTGGGAATCTGCCCTGGACAAGTCCAGTTGCCTGTGCTGGCCACTCTATCTTTAAAAAAGCTCGCTCAGGCCTGTAATTCCAGCACTTTGGGAGGCTGATGTGGGTGGATCACCTGAGTTCCGGAGTTCGAGACCAGCCTGGCCAATGTGGTGAAACCTCATCTCTACTAAAAATACAAAAAGTAGCCAGGCGTGGTGGCAGGTGCCTGTAATCCCAGCTGCTCGAAAGGCACGAGAATCGCTTGAACCCAGGAGGTGGAGGTTGCAGTGAGCCGAGACTCTGCCTCAAAAACAAACAAACAATCTTTCTTTTCTTTATTATTATTATTTTTGAGACAGAGTCTCACTCTGTCACCCAGGCTGGAGTGCAGTCTCGTGATCTCGGCTCACTGAAACCTCTGCCTCCCGGTGAGGGAAGAGACCCCTCTTTCCTGTTTCTTGTCTCAAAGGAGGAGGAAGTAAAAGTTGAGACATAGCAGGCATGAGGTCAGTGGCAAGGTCAGCTGATCAGGCCTGGAGGTTAAAGATTAAGCTCCCCACCCTTAATCGAACTCCTATCTATAGATGGCAGGCAGAATATGGAGAAACACCTTCACTGTTCTCATTCAATCTTGTTCAAACCCCAACCTGGTCACTACCCAACGCCTACTTCATTGATCAGGACACTCTCACATGTAATTTCTAGAATTGTAAGCCTTTAAAAGGGCTAGGATTTTCTTTGTCAGGGAGCTCAGTTCTTGAGACGCAAGTCTGCTGATGTTCCCGGCTGAATAAAGCCACTTCCTTCTTTAAATCTGGTGTCTGGGAGGTTTCGTCTGAGGCTTGTCCTGCTGCACTAGGTTCAAGCGGTTCTCCTGCCTCAGTCTCCTCAGTAGATGGGAATACAGGTGTGTGCTACCATGTCCAGCTAATTTTTGTATTTTTAGTAGAGATAAGAGTTTTACCATATTGGTCAGGCTAGTCTCGAACTCCTGACCTCAAGTGATCTGCCCACCTCGGCCTCCCAAAGTGCTGGGGTTACAGGTGTGAGCCATCGCATCTGGCTGCCTCCATTACTTTCTATTTATTTACCCTGCTTTCTTTACTGCACTTATCTCTCTCCATCTATCTCTCTCTCAATTAGCTTCCACTAATAAAACTTAAGTACCTTTAAAGATTATCATTTCTGTTTAGGGGTCTTCTATCCTCTAGAAAGGTTCTTATCTCTCTCTCTCCCTGTCTTTCTTCCCACACCCCCTATCTACACCTATAGTATCTATATCTATGTCGTATCTATATGAATCAAATACATGAACTCTAGGCCAGGCGCAGTGGCTCAGGCCTGTAATCCCAGCACTTTGGGAGGCTGAGGTGGGTGGATCACAAGGTCAGGAGTTCAAGACCAGCCTGGCCAACATGGTGAAACCCTGTCTCTATTAAAAAAAAAAAATACATGAACTCTAAAATTTAACTTCCTGCATTCAAATTCCCATTCAGTTACTTGTTCACTGTGTATACTTGAACAAGTTGCTTAGCTTGCCTATGCCTTAATTTCCTTATTTGTAAAATAAGGATAATAACAGTACCTGCTGTATAGGTTGTGATAAAGATAAAATGAGTTAATGTGTAGAAAGAGTTTAGGAAAGGGGCTGGCTTATGGGAAGCACCATGTAAGTATTTGCTGCTGGTATTATGATTGACTGCTTACTATTACTATTATCTGCGATTAGAATTCAAAGTCCACAGAAGCAGAAACTTTATGTGTTTTATTGTTATATTTTCTAGTCTTTTTTTTAATTTTTTTTTGAGATGAAGTCTTGTTCTTTCACCAGGCTGGAGTGCAGTGGCATAATCTTGGCTCACTGCAACTTCCATCTCCCGGATTCAAGTGATTTCCTGCCTCAGCCTCCTGAGTAGCTGGGACTACAGGCGCGTGCCACCACACCCAGCTAATTTTGTTTGTATTTTAGTAGAGATGGGGTTTCACCATGGCCAAGATGGTCTCGATATCCTGACCTCACGATCCGCCTGCCTTGGCCTCTCAAAATGCTGGGATTATAGGCAAGAGCCACTACGACCGGCCCAAATATAGAAGGTTATAATTAGCCCCCAGGACAAAGAAGTGAGCAGGGAATGTAGCAGGCATGGGCTTGACTATTTAACCCCACCCAAGTAAAGTGTTAGGGCTCCATCCCTTCGGGCATTAAGGCCCTTACTGTTCAGGGATGCTGGGGTACCCAAAAATGAGTTTATATATGACAACTTGAAAGGGCTCAGCAAAGTCTTGGGGCATGACTGCATTTCTTTTTGCTGGACAAACCACAGGCATCATGAAAGCCCCTGTTGACAGAAAACCCTTTTTCCACAGCAAAGAAATGATTAAATCAATCTTCCACCCAAGTGCTTCCAGTGCCATACGCTGCTCTGTAGATGCTGGCTTGGTGTTTAGATCTATCTGTCCAGAGAGATAAGTCCCTCTTCTCCTTGCCAGATCTTTTATTATTAATTACTCTGTTTCTTTTTTTTTTTTTTTTTTTTTGAGACAGAGTCTCACTCTGTTGCCCAGGCTGGAGTGCAGTGGTGTGATCTTGGCTCACTGCAACCTCTGCCTTCTGGGTTCAAATTATTCTCCTGCCTCAGCCTTCCAAGTAGCTGGGATTACAGGTGCCGGCCACTATGCCCAGCTAATATACTTGGTTCTTTTTATAAGGTGTTGAGAGAGAAATCCTCTCTGGGAGAAAGATATATAAATATTTCTATAATTTTTAATTTTAATTTTAATTTTTTTAGAAACGGGGTCTAATTTTGTATTTTTAGTAGAGATGGGGTTTCTCCATGTTGGTCAGGCTGGTCTCGAACTCCTGACCTCAGGCGATCCGCCTGCCTCAGTTTCTGAAAGTACTGGGATTGCAGGCATGAGCCACTGCACCCAGCTGACAAAGTTACTTTCTGCAACCAGTCAGAGATACTTTCAGTCTGCCATGCAGAAACGGGGAGCAGGGTTTGCAAAGGGAGTAGCCTCTTGTCCTTTTGTTACTTAGGTATGAAAAGTTGGGGTTTTTCTTTTGATTTAGTTCTAGGAAGTCAGTGTGACTCGGCCTTAGGTTCCCTGCCTCCAGACCCTATTCTTCTGCTATGTGGCCAACTAACTCACCAACTCGTCAGTTCAAAGTGCACATTGAGAGCCAATTATGAGAAGTACAACTGCAGATTCTGGGTGTCGAGATGAAAACACACACACGCTTCTTCCAGGGTAAATTGCAGTCCAAAGGCAGCTAACTGCAGGGCACCTGAGCACAGGAGGGTACCTTGTCTGTCCTGGGGATGGGCCAGGAAAGGTTTCCCTTAACCCCTGAGCATGCCCTGACTCTAATTTTACATGGCCCCTGTCCTCCTGCTTGTCGTTTCTGCTCCACCTGCTGTCTCAGTCTCCTTGTCTTCCCTATCACTTGGGCATTTCATTTGAGTCCTGCTCTGGCCACGCTCTCCCCCTACATTCTCTCCCTAGCAGGTCCGATCATTTCTTATGGCCTCCACCCTGCATAGGTCCCAGTTTCTCCTTTCAGTCTCTGCTTGCCTCCTGAGCCAGCCCTGACCCACCTGCTCTCTCTAGCTCCTCATTTTGGACTTCTAGAGGCTCTTTCCTTCTGACTTAATTCAGCCTCATTTTTCAATCAACTCTGACTAAATTTTCCATCCTGGTTTAAAAGTGCTGTTGGGAGAGGCAATCTGCCATGGACACTGAGCATGCCCCCATGTTCTTCCTGAGCATGCCAAAAGTGGAAGGCCCTGATTATGCTTTGCCCAGGCCATTATTTGGGGTTATATTTGCAGCAAGCAACCTTCAGGGAGGAGTTAATGTATCCCACTAAACAAGGAGCAGGCTTGCTCCTGTTAATCATAAAAGCAGTGAATCCCCTAACTCAGTGTCCCTCTCCCATAATGCAATTCTCTGCATGTACAGTCACCCTCGATAGGTCCTTTTTGTCACCATCGTAGAACTTGGTGGGCATGGGGATCAAGTGCCAAGAAACATACAGCTCTGGCTACTTCTTAACAAAGTCCTGGACTCTGACCCAGGAATCTCGTGTCTTTTGAAAGAGTGACTTGTGTTAAAAAGATAAACTGAGGGACAGTAAAATTCTTAAATAATTTATTTGAGCAGTGATTCATGAATTGCGCAGCTCCAAACCAGAAGTGATTTGGAAGCTCCACTGAGGGAATGCAAAGGGAGGCTTTTGTAGGATGAACAGAGAAGTAAACCAAAGAAAATATTTGATTGGTTATAGTTATATGGTTGCCTTATATGGTTGCCTTATTTGGTCTATCCTGTTGGAAAGTCCCTAGTTATGTAATTATAAATTTGTTGGCTGTTTCTGATTGACTGAGCTTAAGTTCTGTTTTTCTTTGATGGAGCCATTTACAAGAAATAGTTCAGGTTAAATTTTGCTTATGTTTGTAAATCAAGCAAGGTTAAACACACTTATTACGCCTAACTGGCTTGGTCTGCTCAGGGACTCTTCAGTTCCAGTCACCATTTTAATTTACTTTAACACTTATAAGCTTGTAAGTAGGGTAAAATTTCAGACCCTGCAGATAATTGGTTTTTTTTTTTGGTGCCATGACTCAGATACTATTTTTTTTTTTTTTTTTTAAAGTTGGAGTCTCACTCTGTCACCCAGGCTGGAGTGCAGTGGTGTGATCTTGGCTCATGGCAACCTCTGCTTCTGCCACACCCTCCTGAGTAGCTAGGATTATAGGTGAGGCACCTGTCACCATACCCAACTAATTTTTGTATTTTTAATAGAGATGGGGTTTTGCCATGTTGGCCAGGCTGGTGTCAAACTCCTGACCTCAAGCATACTCCCGCCTCAGCCTCCCAAAGTGCTGGAATTACAGGTGTGAGCCACTGCACTTGGCTGCCTGCCGAGCTCTTAACGAGTGTCACCTCTAAGACCACAACTGAAACATCCCAATTGATATTGCTAGGCAACCATGCTGCTTCTTATGCACAGAGTGGCTTCTGAGCATTATTTTTTCCATTATACCTTATTCACCTCCCTCTCCCCACCATTCACCACCACCACTGACACAGGAGTGGGGCAGGGAAGTGCTAGGAGGAGAAGGGTGGGGTCCCTGGCAAGGGCTCCCCTGGGGAACTATGCCCAAGGATCTAGGTGAGGCCAAGCACTCCTGCCTTTGCACCCAAATGTTGCATTTTCCAAGATCCTTCTGGCCCACTGCACCCCCATACTGTGCCTGTAAAATCCCCAAGACCCTAGCAGGCACAGACACAAATGGATGGACGTCAAGGAGAGCACACCGGTGGAAAAGCACACTGACAGGCACCTGCAAATGCCAGCAGACCGTCGACAGGCAAAACTATGGAGTTTGGCCAGGGCAGTCAGGGGAAAGCCCAGCCGCCAGGCGGCCCGACTCCAGGGGAGAACCACCACCCTCCCACTCTGGCCTCCCCATCCACCTTGCTGAGAGCTACCACCACTCAATAAAAAACCTTGCACCCATCCTACAAGTCCACATGTGATCCGATTTTTGTGGTATGCTAAGGCAAAAATCCAGGATACAGAAAGCCCTGTATCCTTGTGATAGAGCAGAGGGTCTAATTGAGCTGATGAACACAAGCCACCTGCAAATGGCTAAAATGAAAGAGCACGCTGTAACACATGTCCACTGGGGCCTCAGGAGCTGTGAATGTTCACCCCTAGATGCTGCTATGGGGGTGGGAGCCTATGCTCCCTGTGACCTGCCAGTCTGCCTGCTCCCTCTAAGGGTTTTGAGCTCCCCTAAGGGGTTTAGAGCAGTGAGGCACTGAAGTGAGTCACACCCACGTTGCACACCCTGCCACGGGGACAAGGGAACATTTCCCATTTCACCACTAGCCTGCTTTAGTCCTTTCTAGGTTTAAGCTGAATATTTTCCACTTATCTCCTCTTCTGGAATCCTGCCCCTTAAATGGAACCCTTTAATGTTCTCTTGGAAACCCAGGGTGTGCTGTTCCTCAGATTTCAACTGATCTGTCTACTTAGCCACCTACTTCTCCAGGACCTGATGTGGCCTAGAGTGCCCAAATGCATCTTCCGTGCTTGTCCCAAGTGTCTCTGAGTCACCCCTAATGCCCCGAACTGGCACCAGCAGGCATGGCATACAGTCCTGCATTTCGCTTGGCCAATAATAAGGGCTGATGTTTATTGAGCATGAGTTATCACAATAACACGTGAGGCTACAGTAACTTATCAAAGACTACTCAGCTAGTGAGCTGCAAGCCAGTGTTTGCACCTGGACAGTCTGATTCAACTGTGTTCCAGTGCCTTCTGCTGGGAGGGACTCTTATGTATTCTTTTTTTTTTTTTAAGACGGGGTTTCACCATGTTGGTCAGGCTGGTCTTGAACTCCCGACCTCAGGTGATCCGCCCGCCTTGGCCTCCAAAGTGCTTGGATTACAGGTGTCAGCCACCTCTCCCAGCCTCAAATAAATATTTTTGTTTGTTTTTTGTTTGTGTGTTTGTGGGTCTTGCTCTGTCACCAGGCTGGAATGCAGTGGCGAGATCTCAGCTCACGGCAAACTCCACCTCTCAGGTTCAAGCAATTCTCCTGCCTCAGCCTCCCCAGTAGCTGGGACTATAGGCGCACGTCACCACACCCTGCTAATTTGTTTGTATTTTTAGTAGAGATGGGGTTTCACCATGTTGGCCAGGATGATCTTAGTCTCCTGACCTCATGATCCACCCGCCTAGGCCTCCCAAAGTGCTGGGATTACAGATGTGAGCCACCATGCCCGGCCCTCAATATCTTTTAATAACAATGCCTGTCAGGGAACAATTTGACCATAAAACGAAAACTTAAGTTTATCAATAGGTCAATGAAAAAAGTTTTGCAAATCATACTTTGGTCTTAACAAATTTTTCTGCTTTCATATTTCTTTAAATATTATATCGGACAGTATGGTATGTATAAAGTACCCTGGGCTTGAATTTTAAGGGCCCAGATCTTCTAAGTCTTTGCTAGGTGACCTTGGGTGAGTCACTTCACCTCTGGGGACCTCATGTTTTCCATTTGTAGAGTTAAAACCAGAAAATCTCTAGGTTTGTGTTCAGACATGTTTCTATGTCTAACAAAACATTATTAACTCTCCCACAATAGCAGAGTTTTTGCTGTAAAAATATTACTTTCCTTTTTTCCTACTTTGACTTCCTTGATTTCCCCTCCCTTCTTTTTGCTCCCCTTTCTTTTCTATTTCCATTAATAGCATTAAAGTACTCACAGTCTTGGCTAGGTGCAGTGGCTCACGCTTGTAATCTTAGCACTTTGTGGATTGCTTGAGGCCAGGACTCAAGACCAGCCTGGGCAACAAGTAGACCCTGTCTCAAAAAATAAAAAATAAAAAAAATTAGCTCAGCATGGTAGTGTGTGTCTGTAGTCTCAGCTACTTGATAGGCTGGGTGACAGGATCACTTATGCTCAGGAATTCAAGGCTGCAGTGCAATGTGACTGAGCCACTGCATTCCAGTCTGGGCCATAGAGTAAGACTCTATCTCTAAAAAAAAAAAAAAAAAACACACACACACACACAAAGAAAATAAAAGAAAAGAAAAGAAAGAAAGAAAGAAAGAAACAAACAAACAAATAACTCTCACAATTCCCCAAACTTAAAATCTCATAGCTGGCTGGATGTGGTGCCTCACACCTGTAATCCCAGCACTTTGGGAGATCGAGGCAGGCAAATCACTTGAGGTGAGGAGTTCAAGACCAGGCTGGCCAACATGGTGAAACCCCATCTCTACTAAAAATAAAAAAAATTAGCTACTTGTGGTGGCACATGCCTGTAATCCCAGCTACTCAGGAGGCTGAGGCAGGAGAATCACTTGAACCAGGGAGGCTGAGGTTGCAGTGAGCCAGGATTGTGCCACTGCACTCCTGCCTGGGCAACAGAGTGAGACTGTCTCAAAAAAATAAAAATAAAAAAAACTCAGTAGCAACAGAGCTTAAACGTGGGTCTCTTGAGCCATGCTTGTCTGAGGTTCCCTACCCACTTGATTGCAAGATCTACTTCTGCAGAAGCTGCGATGGGTTTGGGTGTTAGGAATTTTAACTAGAACAGCTATTCTACCTGCTGCCGTAAATCACGTAAGAAAATCCTAGCTAAAGATCTAAAGTTTTGCAGGGTGTGGTGGCTCACGCCTGTAATCCCAGCACTTTGGGAGGCTGAGGCGGGTAGATCACCTGAGGTTAGGATTTTGAGGCCAGCCTGGCTAACATGGTGAAACCCTGTCTCTACTAAAAATACAAAAATTAGCTGGGCGTGGTGGCATGTGCCTGTAATCTCAGCTACTCGGGAGGCTGAGGCAGGAGAATTGCTTGAGCCGGAAGGCGGAGGTTGCAGTGAGCCCAGATCCTGCCATTGCACTCCAGCTTGGGCGACAGGAGCAAGACTCCATCTCAAAAAAAAAAAAAAGGAGGCCGGGTGTGGTGGCTCACGCCTGTAATCCAAGCACTTTGGAGGCCAAGACGGGCAGATCACCTGAGGTCAGGAGTTCAAGACTAGCATGACCAACATGGTAAAACCCGGTTTTTTTTTTTTTTTTTTAAAGGAAAGAAAGAAAAGGGCTTTAAATCTTTCCAAGTTCTGCACCATAGAATATTGAAGAGCAAATGTTTACCTTGAAACGTTTAAAGGCAGATGTTGGCAACATAGTTATTTTGTTTTTGGAGACAGTCAATAGGAAGTTCCTTTTGCAAAAGAAAAGAGAAAAACAACTGCACTCAGCTTTCCAGCCCATAGCAACCAATATGGGCCTTTGTTTACCAATGGTGTCATTATGATTGGGGGAAGTCAATATTTTAAATATTACTTCTGAGTAAAACCCTTTTGGAATGTCTAGTTTTTAAGTAAAACTGTTTCTTCTCCCTCTTCTTCTCCTTCTCCTCGTCCTCCTCCTTTTCCTTCTTCTTCTTCCTCTTCTTCTTCCTCTTCTTCTTTCTTCTTCTTTTTCTTCTTCTTCTTCCTCCTCTTCCTCTTCTTTTTTTGAGATGAAGTCTTGCTCTGTTGTCCAGGCTGGAGTGCAGTGCCACGATCTCTGCTCACTGCAGCCTTTACCTCCTGGGTTCAAGCAATTCTCCCCCTTCAGCCTCCTGAGTAGCTGGAAGTACAGGTGTGTGCCACCATGCCCAGGTATGTTTTGTATTTTTAGCAGAGACAGGGTTTCACCATGTTGGCCAGGCTGGTCTCAAACTCCTGACCTCAAGTGATCTGCTCACCTTGGCCTCCCAAAGTGCTGAGATTACGGGTGTGAGCCACTGTGTCTGGCCTTTTTTTTTTTTTTTTTTTTTGAAATGAAATCTCACTTTGTTACCCAGTCTGGAGTGCAGTGGCATGATCTTGGCTCACTGCAACCTCCACCTCCCGGATTCAAGTGATTCTCCTTCCTCAGCCTCCTGAGTAGCTGGGATTACAGGCATGTACTACCATGCCAGGGTCATTTTTGTATTTTTAGTAGAGACAAGGTTTTAACATGTTAGCTAGCCTGGTCTTGAACTCTTGACCTCAGGTAATCTGCCCGCCTTGGCTCCCAAAGCGTTGGGGTTGCAGGCCTAAAACTGCTTTTTGATGTGTCCAGTAGAGTAAGTTTCCTACTAAATGTACCATCACAAAGGGGTCAACTGTTGGATGGAGTCATTATTATTACTGTAATTATCCTTTTAGGCAGAATGGCTACCAAATGCAAGTCTTTTATTTACCATTATTACTGTGTAACACCCCTTCTGATAGTCATTAGTGACTGGATTAGAAAACAGAATGCCCCAGAAAGCCATATTATTTTTAAAACAAACACAATATGGACTACGGTGCAGCTCTTTTTGATGCTCTTTAAACTGAGATAGAATCTGTCATGAGATAAATCCTAAGACTTCTGATGTACACACAGGATTATGATATGGTCTCTAGGTGAAAATCATACTTGCCAGATTTTTTATGTCCACAGTGGACTCAACTCAAAGAAACAACTGTTACAGGTCTCATGTCATTGAACCCTCAACCTAATTGAGAAGTAACCAGGTGGTTCATCCCAGTGTCGAAGGTGAGGGAACCAAGACTAGAAGGCTAAGTGACATGCTCAGTGTCAAACAACTAGCAAGTAGCTGGACTAGGAGGAGAACTGGGTGCCCCTGATTCCCTGGCCACTGCTCTCCTGTTAGAATTTTTATTGTGGTTACATAATTGGGTCCACAGACAACTCTTAACCATGAAGTTAAAGATGAGACATACAGTGATGGGCGCTGTCATCAATTTTTAGTGCTAAGTGAATCTGAAATAGTTTGTCTTCTTAGAGGATAAATTTTAAAGATTGTTTCTTAAAGGTTCGACAGTACTGTGCATCTATAAAAAAAGGAAGCTGTGTGTTGACATGGAATAATCACCAAGAAATATTTATAATACTTTTTATTTTCACATACATTTCAAGACTCACAGGAAGTTCCAAAAATAGTACAGAGTATTCTTGTGCATCCTACACTCTGCTTCCCCAATGATAACATTATACATAACCCATGGGACATTGTCAAAGCCAGGAAATTAACATGCTACAATACTATTAATTCAAATAAAGACTTTATTTGGGGTTCTAAACATATTTTTAAATAAAAAGGAAAGGTGTTAGAGTGTATAGTTTGCATCCTATTTATTTTGAGATAAAGTCTCACTCTGTCACCCAGGCTGGAGTGCAGTGGTGTAACCTCAGCTCCCTGCAACCTCTGCCTCCCGGGTTCAAGAGATTCTCCTGCCTCAGCCTCCCCAGTAGCTGGGATTACAGGTTCTCACCACCGTGCCCAGTTAATTTCTGTATTTTTAGTAGAGACGGGGTTTCACCATCCTGGCCAGGCTGGTCTTGAACTCTTGACCATGTGATCCACCCGCTTCGGCCTCCCAAAGTGCTCGGATTACAGGCATGAGCCACTGTGACTAGCCTTGTTTATTTTAAAAGACAGGGGAAGGATGTGTGTGTGTATTTATTTCAATATTCCTAGAATATCTCTGAAGATATAAGAAACTAGACACTTTGCCTCCAGGGAGAACAGTGCAGCAAGTTGCAGAAGACATAGAGAGAATTTTGCCTGCATATTATTTTGTCCCAAGCCATCTATTTTTTTCTTTTCTTTTTTTTTTTTTGAGACGGAGTCTTGCTCTGTCACCAGAGCTGGAGTGCAGTGGTGCGATCTTGGCTCACTGCAACCTCTGCCTCCTGGGTTCAAGCAATTCTCCTGCCTCAGCCTCCTGAGTAGCTGGGACTGCAGGCGTGTGCCACCACACCCAGCTAACAATCCATCTATTTTTTTAAAAAGTGAATGTTGAATTTTCATAGCATAATTTAAAAAAGTGAATGAGAACCCTTTTCATGTATTCATGCAGAATAATCCGTAAGCTATATTTTTGAGTGAAAAATGCAAGGTAAGGGCTGGACATGGTGGCTCACGCCTATAATCCAAGCACTTTGGAGGCAAAGGTGAGTGGATCACCTGAGGTCGGGAGTTCCAGACCAGCCTGACCAACATGGTGAAACCCCGTCTTAAAAAAATAAAATAAAAAAAAAGAAAAATGAAAGGTAAAAAAATAAAATAATAAAATAAAAAAGAAAAATGCAAGGTAAGCGTGCATTTACATTTCATTTACAAAGAAGGAGGGAAAAGTTTATGTGCGTCTTTATTTCCATAGGTTTAGTTATCTCTGGAAGAATATATAAGAAACTGTGAACATCGGTTTGCCTCCAGGGAGAAAAATAGGCAGCAGGGGACCAAAGTGGGAGGGAGACCTTTCTCTATTTATTGTACTTTTTCAATTTAGACTATGTGAACTTATTTCCTTTAAAGCAAAATAAAGAAAACTGAAAAAATTAAATCCAAAAAATGCTTTCACTTTATAATTTTTTTCCCTCTAAAATATTCAGCAGCTTTCCAGCTACTCTGTGGCTCAAATCCAAATTTCTTAACTTGACATTCTGGCTCTTTTTATAACTTGATCTCATTATTTCCTGCCTGAAGCCTTCTGTTTCACCCAAAGCGTTTGACTCTCTAGCTGTTTTCTCATAATGGTGCACTTTGTGGCATTTGTTCTCTTCCTATTCTCCAGCCATCAAAAATCATCCCTGGTCAGGCCAGGCATGATGGCTCACACTCATATTCCCAGCACTCTGGGAGGCTGAGGCGGGTGGATCACCTGAGGTCAGGAGTTCGAGACCAGTCTGACCAACATGGTGAAACCCCATCTCTACTAAAAATGCAAAAATTAGCCAGGCATGGTGGTGCATGCCTGTAATCCCAGCTACTCGGAAGGCTGAGGCAGGAGAATCGCCTGAAGTCAGGAGGTGAAGGTTGCAGTGAGCCATTGTACTCCAGCCTGGACAACAAGAGTGAAACTCTGTCTCGAAAAAAAAAATCATACCTGGCTCACTTCTGTGAAGTTTCCTCTGAACTCTTCAGACTTTTGTGACTTGCCTCTCTCCTAAATTCCTGTAATATGTATTGTCTGTCCTAGATTGGGCCCTAATCCTATGCTTTCTAGACTTAGGGGTATAAGCACTATGTCCCCAAAGATGATTACCATATCCTCACCGGCAGTGACTGGATATGACAGTTTTCTGAAACTCTGTTTTTCTTACAGAGCTTTACACTTGGTTGATGTCTTGGTGATGCTTTTTGATGAATCTCTTCTTTGTAGAAATTTCATTTCATACATATGCTTGCCTGGTGTGCTTAAGAGTTTCAGGCGTATCCTGGCAGTAATAAATTATTTGTCTGCTCAAAAACACCCTAGCAGAAAAATGAGGACAAAGAAAGAGTTATAACTCAATAAAGCACATAGTGTTTTGAATATTGATATATTTTAAAATATAACATTTCAGAAAAACAAGATGCATGATAAAAATTTTCTCTCTTTTTTATTTGGCTCCTGTTTTTGGCCTTTTTTATTTTGGCTCCTTAATGTATTTGGATGCATTTTGGAAATTAGGCCCTGTTTTCCTGGTAACCATGGCAAATTATTAGCTTTTCTGATATGTTCTCAGTTGATTCTCAAGGTCTTCATATGAAGTAAATGGCAGAATTGAATTAAATCTTCGCAGGTCTTATCTTAGATCCTTGTGACTTCTGAGTTTGTGTTCTTTTTTTATGGCAAAAAATATTTGTTGGTTTTCCTCCATTACATAGCATTGTGTTAATATCTAATAAAATACAGTCTTAGAGGACTATATGCCATTCTTCTTCTTCTTTTTTTTTTTTTTTGAGATGAAGTCTTGATCTGTCACCAGGCTGGAGTGCAGTGGTGTGATCTTGGCTCACTGTAACCTCTGCCTCCCAGGTTTAAGTGATTTCTCCTGCCTCAGCCTCCTGAGTAGCTGGGACTACAGGTGTA
Organism: Cacajao melanocephalus; assembly: GCA_963573385.1. Classification (NCBI taxonomy): domain Eukaryota; kingdom Metazoa; phylum Chordata; class Mammalia; order Primates; family Pitheciidae; genus Cacajao; species Cacajao melanocephalus. The sequence continues at coordinate 4,238 of CAUYLG010013172.1, read as the reverse complement.
CCACCAAAGCCAGCTAATTTTTTGTATTATAGTAGAGACAGAGTTTCACCATATTGGCCAGGTGGTCTTGATCTCCTCCTGACCTTGTGATCTGCCGGGCTTGGCCTCCCAAAGTGCTGGGATTACAGGTGTGAGACACCGCGCCCAGCTGCCATTATTCTTTTATTGCATATTCCATTTTCTTTCCTTGCCCCATGTTATGACTGTATGTACTACAGACATGTTATGGTGTATGTAGTAGATACAGTCAGTTCCCAGGTAGCCTTAAAATGAGAGAGTCAGTTCCCAGGTAGCCTTAAAATGAGAGAGAAGCTGATCTTGGAAATTGCAATAGGAAAAAACAGGAAGCAAACAACAGAAATAGTTATAGCTTACATTTGATTAGGTCTTTACTTAGCTAGATGTTATATTTCAGGTATATTATCTCTTTGTGTATAATAACTGATGGAGGTGGGTGCTGTTGTGTCCCTGTTTTGCAGATGAGAAAAGGGAGAGGTTAAGCAATTTGACTGAGATCACACAGCTAAGTTGTAAAGCTGGGAGTCAAATGCAAATCTTTTGGCCCTGTGCTAAATCTTGACTTTATGTTATTGTTTTTCCAAAGATTAGTCATATAGGACAGTAACTTATTAATACATTTGTCTTCATCTGTAACTAGATGGTAAAATATTTAAGTGAGGATTGTGACTCATTTTCTTGTTTCTCCACACATAATAATTCATAGCACAGAAAGCTGAACATCCTCAGTACTTACTTTTCCAAAATGAATAAATTCATAAAGACAATTATGGCTTATAAACACGGTGTTAAGAAGACTATGATATTCATAGTCCAAATTCAACAAGCCAGTCAGATGCCGTGGCTCACTCTTGTAATCCCAGCACCTTGGGAGGCTGAGGCGGGGAGATTGCTTAAGGTCAGAGTTTGAGACTAGCCTGAGTAAGATAGCGAGATCCTATCTCTTCAAAAACATTTAAAAAATTAGCCATATGTGGTGGTGCGTGCCCTTTGTCATAGCTACTTGAGAGGCTGAGGAAGGAGGATCTGTTGATTCCAGGAGTTGGAGGTTGCAATGAGTGTGATCATGCCAATGCACTTCAGCCTGTGTGACGGAGTGAGATCTTGTCACATACACACACAGAAAAATCAACAAGCCAACTGTGTGCCAGGCAGCATGATATGGTGCAAATAGCATGTGTTTTGGAGGACTAGAGATGATGGTGAAGTGCCTGGCACAGAGAGGTGCCCCATACATGGCATGTTTATTAAGGTATTTATATTTTCTTTTTTTTTTTAATTTTTTTTGTTTGTTTGTTTTTAATAGAGAGTGGGTTTCACCATGTTGGTCAGGATGGTCTTGAACTCCTGGCCTCGTGATCTGCCGGCCTTGGCCTCCCAAAGTGCTGGGATTACAGGCATGAGCCACCACGCCCAGCCTATATTTTCTGATTTAATTCTTTTCACAATCCTATTACGTAGTGTATTAGTCAGCTTGGGCTGCCATAACAGAATACCACAGACTGGGTGGCTGAAACAGCAGAAATTTATTTTCTCACTGTTCTGGAGGCGTGAAGTCCAGGTTTAAGGTGCCAGCAGGGCTGGTTTCTGGTGAGGACTCCCTTCCTAGCTTGTAGACAGCTAGCTTCTCATTGTGTCCTCACAGAGCCTTTTCTCTGTGAGTGTTTGAGGACAGAAAGGCCTTCCTATTGGATTAGGGCCCTGCTCTCATGACCTCATTTAACTGAAATTACCTACTTAAAGCCCTTAGTTCCAAATATGGTTACACTGGGGGGTTAGAGCACATTGGGTGTTATATATAAATTTTGGAAGGGTACAACTCAGTCTGGAAAGGTTGTTACTCTTCCCATTTTGCAGATGTGGAAATAGATATAGTAGAACTTTTCTCTACATCAAAAAAACAGGAATCGGGTGGGCATGGTGGCTCACACCTGTAATCCCAGCACTTTGGGAGCCAAGGTGGGTGAATCACTTGTGGTCAGGAGTTCAAGACCAGCCTGGCCAACATGGTGAAACCCCGTCTCTACTAAAAATACAAAAATTAGCTAGGCCTGGTGGTGCATACCTTAATTCCATCTACTCAGGAGACTGAGGCAAGAGAATTGCTTGAACCTGGGAGGCAGAGGTTGGAGAGAACCAAGATCGCACCACTGCACTCCAGTCTGGATGACAGAGTGAGACTCTATCTCACAAAGAAAAAAACAAAAACAAAAAAACACCAGGAATCATGTCACAGCTAGACTTACCAACTTTGGAACATAGATGGGGAATGGAGGGTTGCTCAGCATGGAACAAACTCTAGAGTGGGATTATCTTGCTGTCCTCTCACCAGAAAGCACATTATTCTCCATCCATGTGCTTTGATATGACTGTAACTCAATATTCTCTACCCACTTGTGGCTTCTATTGCATCATGTCTTCTAGTGTCTCTGTCTAACTAGCTTTAGTCAAACGTATTTCTTTCTATCTTGAGTACAAATCTCACTAAGAGTGGATCTGATTGGTTCAGCCAGTCAGCATCCCTTAAGTTCCCAGCCAACTTTTGGTCTAATCATATATGCCACTATAGTACAGTGAAAACAGGTCTCTTATCTATCACAGCTCAAGGAAAATATTCTTTGAGGACATACAAAGGTTTTTCTTCTATTTCTATGCTTACTTCTAACCTATAGGGCAAAATAATGTTATGGTTAACATTGAGGTTCGGCAGTAAGAATGCCTGAGTTTCGATTCTGTCTTTACCACTTATACTAGCTAGCTACATGACCTTGGACAAAAAAATTTACTTCACCTTCCTGTGCTTCAGTTCCTCATCTATAAAATGAGACTGATAATACAGTCCCTGCCACACAGGGTTGTGAAGATTACATGCTTTAATGCGTGTGAGGCCTAAGCACAGTGCATCATATACGACTAGTGAACACCCAGGAAGTATTAGTTAACACTATAATTGGTTGCCTGAATGTTCTTGCCTACCAGAATGGAGAATGTCAGCTTTTATTCTAGTGAGATCTCTAAGGGTAAAGTTATAAATAAGCGTGTTAGATACCCACTTTATGGAAGATTAAGTAGCATGGTAAACTAAAGCTGTTATTGTCTGAGGAAATTCATTCACCAGTTCCACAGTGTTATATATACAGTCAATGGGGATACGAAGTGAATGAGACAGAGTCTCTGTCTGTAGCTTACTTGAGGGAGATAGTCAAGTAAGTTAGCTTGAGACGGTAGCAGGAATAAGGTAGAGTAGGAGTCACCATAGAGGAAGTGCTCAATTTGCTCTAGGCTGGTGCAGGGGCAGGGGCAGGGGCAGGGGCAGGGACAGGTCAGAGATCACATCTTGGAGGAGATACTTGAGTGAATCATAAAAAGCAAGGGTTATGGGAAGGCATTTCTGGCAGAGGTAACAGCAGAGATGAGCCAGCATGGTGTCTTCAGGGACCATGTAGGTTGTAAATGGATCTTTTATCTTTTGTCCTAAAGACAATAAAGAGCCCTTGGAAGGTTTTATTTGGTTTAAAGATCTATCTACCTTTATTTTTTTCTCATTATATGCTCATTATAAAGAGCAATTAATACATTACAAATATATATATTTGCAATGTATTTATATATATATACATACACACATATACATACACACACATACGTATCTATATAAATATGTTTTTGTAATATATTAATTGCTTTTTATAATGAGCATATATAAATAGATATAGATACATATGTGTGTGGCTGTGTGGGTATATATATATATATATCTATATATAAAGTAAAGATTTCCAGTAATTCGCTTCCTCATCCCCTGAGATAATTATTCCTACTGACAGTGTAGAGGATATTTTTTCTATATTTCTTTCTATGCATATACTAACAACAAATATATCACAATTTCATTATTATTATTTCTAATATAGGAATTGCTTATATGTGTGTTTTTTTGTTTATTTTGAGATGGCCTCTTGCTCTGTCATCAAGGCTGGAGTGCAATGGTGCAGTCTCGGCTCACTGCAGCCTTTGTCTCCGGGTTCCAGCAATTCTCCTGCCTCAGCCTCCTGGGTAGCTGGGATTACAGGCACATGCCACCACACCTGGCTAATTTTTGTATTTTAAGTAGAGATGGGGTTTCATCAAGTTGGCCAGGCTGATCTCTAACTCCTGACCTCAGGTGATCTGCTCACCTAGGCCTCCCAAAGTGCTGGGATTACAGGTGTGAGTCATGA
>CAUYLG010013171.1:0-14057 GCA_963573385.1 Cacajao melanocephalus | reverse complement strand
GAGGGATAACATGGGGAGAAATGCCAGATATAGGTGACGAGGGGATGGAGACAGCAAACCACATTGCCATGTATGTACCCACGCAATAATCCTGCATGTTCTGCACATGTACCCCAGAACCTAAAGTGATTATATACATATATAAAATCACTAAGTCTGTAGGATTTCTCTGAAGGTGAAATGTAATTAACTGAGATAATATATGTAGGGCCAAAGTCTGTAACATAGGAAGCATTCAATAACTGTTGGTGCTGTCCTCTACAATCCCATAACCTACCTCTGCAGCAAAATGATTGTCCAAGTCTCTGAATACTCTTTTATCTGTCTGTACCAGCTATTTGAGCTCTTAAGCACAAGGTTCCTTATATCTACAGAGAATAATATACTCATCAAGCTGGAATAGATGATAGGAATAACTGTTCTCTCTCTCTTAATCATATTCTCCCAACTAAAACAGAAATTCCCAAAAGACAGAAAGAGTGCCTTCATTTCTACAGTATAGTGTTAAACATACAGGGAGCATTAAATGCCTAGAAATGCATTTTTATGGGCTTAAATACAAAAAAGGGTTGTGGATATGTGTTGTAAACGTACTATGTGCAAGTTGCTTTTAATACATGTTATTATACAATCTGCATTACCTTCATGAAAGACATCTCTGGAACTTTACAAATAAGAAGATAGATTCATAATTTGTACATTCATTCATTTTAAGAGTATATTGTCTGCCAGTTATGTACCTGGTACTTCTAAGCACTTGCTGAATGAAATAGAGATAGTTCTCACCCTGGTGAAGCTTACCATCTGGAAAGAAAGACCAATAATGAACAAATAAACACCCACATAAACTATGCTCAGGACCTGCTACATAATTTGCAGAGTCTCTTGTTCAAAATTTACTAAACAATTGAAGAGGGCAACAGCAGGGCATTAAACTAATCACAGGACCTTTCTAAGCACGGCCCCCGTGGGACTGCACAGGTTGATGGCCTGTGAAGTCAGCCCTGCCTATACTTTCAAACTATGGTGAGTGCGAGGAACGAAATGGAGATGTTTCTGTTGGAAAGTATGTGATAGAATGACTGCAAATTTGATTCCCCGTCTGTACCCACATACCTTGAACAACTTTGCACACCCTCACATCAAAAGGAGGAGTCTGTTTCCCTACCCCTTAATTCTAGGGCTGGTCTTGTGACTTGCTTTGACCAGTAATTCACTGTGGAAGTGACAGTGTGCCAGTTCCCAGCCTAGACCTCAAGAGCCTTGTGAACATCCACTCTATCTTGAAACATTGCCAAGCACGATGGGAACAAGCCCAGGCTGGCCTATTAGATAATGAAAGACACATGGTCCAGTCACCAACATTGCCCCAGAGAGAAGTCAATCACCATGTCACCAAGACTATCCCAGATAAGTCAGCCCTTAGCCAATTCCACCAGCCAGCTACAGGAATATGAATAAATCCAGAAGGGATCAACCAAGCCTGATCCTTATCAACACAATCTTTTCAGGAGACCTGTGAGCTTATTGACATAAGCCCCTGAGTTTTGGGGATTTGTTGTGAGGCAATAGCTAACCAATATATGCAGTAATGGTGAAGGACCTGCAAAGAGAGGGTGGTCCAGGAAAACATCCTCCACATGTACCCTAGAACTTAAAATAAAAATTATAATTAATTTTAAAAGAAGAAGACAGCATTTCAAACAACTGAACAAAAACTGTCAGGTGAAAAGGCCCTGTTATGTTCAAGTAACTATAAAAAGAGTAACATGGCTGAGGCATGGTGGGCAGAAGAGAAAATGGCATGAGAGAAGGTTGCAGAGGACAGCAAGAGCCAGATTTTACACTGATTTGGCACGCAATAGAGAGTCACTGAAAGGATTTAAGCAACAGATTAACTTCATTGGCTTCAAAAAGCAAAGTAACACAAATTCAACAGCTGTAATAAAGAGGTAAGTTCAGGATTCAAACTCAGATCTCTATCCCTTGGAACCAAGATTCTTTTTCCCAGCCCTAGAGTTCTTGCTATGCTTCTGTCTAAAGCATGTCCCAGAACCAGCAGCATCACCATCACTTGGCAGCTTGTTAGAAATGAAAAGATTTGGGTCCCAATCTATGTCTACTGCATCAGACTTTGGAAACAGGACCAAGTTACTTGGTTTTTGTTTTTTTTCTTTTTCTTCTTTAAAATTTTCCATTAGAAACACTTTAAGTGCACAATTCAGTGGCATTAAATACATTCACAGTGTTATACAACCATCACCACTATTAATCAAACTTTTCTATTGCCTCAAAGAAAAATCTGTAACCATTAAGCAGTAACTCCCATGACCCCTGCCCCATCCCCTGTTAACCGATAATCTACTTTCTATCTCAATAAATTTGTCTATTCTTGATATTTCATTTAAGTGGAATTATAGAATAGTTGTGCTTTTGTGCCTAGCTCCTTCACATAGCATACGTTTTTAGGGATCATCCGTATTGTAACACAAATCAAAACTTCATTCTTTTCTTATGGATGAATAACATCCCACTGGATACATATTCTAAGTTTTCTTTATCCATTCATACATGGATGGACATTTGGCTTCATTCCATCTTTTGGATATTTTGAATAATACTACAGTGAACACTGACATGTTTGAGTCCCTGTTTTCAATTCTCTTATCTATAAACCAAGGAGAGAAATTGCTGGATTACATGATAATTCTGTGTTTAAACTTTTGAGGAACCAACAAACTGTTTTCCACAGCAGTGGCATGATTTTATTTTTTTAATTAAAATGTTTATTTATTTTTATTTTAAATTTTATTTTTTAAACATTTCATTAAGTTCCTGGATACATATACACAATGTGCAGGTTTGTTACATAGGCATACATGTGCCATGGTGATTTGATGCACCTATTGACCTATCCCCTAAATTCCCTTCCTTTGACCCCCACCCCCCAACATGCCCCAGTGTATGATATTCCCCTCTCTGTGTCCATATGTTCTTGAATTCCCAGGAGTGAGAACATGTGTTGTTTGGTTTTCTGTTCCTGCATTAGTTTGCAAAGGATGATGGTTTCCAGCTTCATCCATGTCCCTACAAAGGAAATGACCTCATTCCTTTTTACGGCTGCAGAGTACTCCAGGTCTATATGCACCACATTTTCTTAATCTAGTCTATCATCAATGGGAATTTGGGTTGGTTCTACATCTTTTCTATTATGAATAGCACTGCAAAAAACATATGTGCACGTGTATCCTTTTAGTAGAATGACTTCTATTTCTTTGAGTATATACCCAATAGTGGGATTGCTAGGCCAAATGGTATTTCTGGTTATAGATCCTTTAGGAACCTCCATACTGTCTTCCACAATGGTTGAACTAATTTAAATTCCCACCAACAGTGTAAAAGTGTTCCTATTTCTCCACATCCTCACCAGGATCTATTGTTTCTTGCCTTTTAATAATCACCATTCTGACTGGTGTGAGATGTTCTCTCATTGTGGTGATCAGTGATGTTGAGCTTTTTTTCATATATTTGTTGGCCACGTACATGTCTTCTTTTGAGAAGCGTCTGTTCATCTCCTTTGCCCACTTTTTGATAAGGCTGTTTTTTTCTTGTAAATATGTCTAAGTCCCTTGTAAATTCTGGATATTAGACCTTTGTTAGATGGGTAGATTGCAAAAATTTTCTCCCATTCTGTAGGTTGCCTCTTCACTCTGATGATAGTTTCTTTTGCTGTGCAGAAGCTCTTAACTTTAATTAGATCCCATTTGTCAATTTTGGCTTTTGCTGCCATTGCTTTTGACGTTTTCATCAAGCTGCACGATTTTATATTCCCACCAGCAATATACAAGAGTTCCAAATTTTCCACAACCTCACCAACACTTATTTTCTCCTTATTTTCTAATTGGATGGAAATTTTATTTAAAAACTATAACCAGTGAGGTATGAAGTAATACATCATTGGAGGTTTAATTTGACTTTTCCTAAAGACTAAAGATGTTGAGTATCTTTTCAGGTGCTTATTGGCCATTTGTATATCTCCTTTGGAGAAATGTGTATTCAGATCATTTGCCCATTTTTCAATTGTATTGTTTGCCATTTTGTTGAGTTATAAGAGAACTTTATATACTCTGGACATTAAATTTTTATCAGATACACAATTTGAAAATATTTTCTTCCATTTTTTTGGTTTTGTTTTTGCATCCTTAATAATGTCTTTTGATGAAGAATTATTTTTTTTAATTTTGAAATACAATGTATCTATTTTTTTCTTTTGTTGGTCATGCTTTTTGTGACCAACAGAATCCACTGCGAAATGCAAGGCCATGGAAATTTACCTCCACCTTTATTCTAGATTTAATGGTTGTAGCTTGCATTCACATTACCCCCAACAGTGTAAAAGTGTTCCTATTTCTACCAGCATTCTATGTTTAGAATGTTGGTTGATTCTGAGATCATTTTTACATATGATGTGAAGTAGGGGGTTCAACTTCTATACACAGAATCATGGCATCTATGAGTAGAGATGGTTTTACTTCTTTTCCAGTTTGAATGTATTTATTTGTTTTTCTTGTCCATTTGCACTGGCTAGAAATTCCAGTACAGTGTTAAATAGCAGTGGTGATATCTTTGCCTTGTTCCTAAAATTAAGAGGAAAACTTTGAGTCTTTCTCTATTGAGTATAATGCTAGCTCTGAGTTTTTTCATTAATGCCTTTTATCATGTTAAGAAATTTCCCTCCTATTGCTGGTTTTCTGAGTGTTTTTATCATGAGAAGATATTGGATTTTGTCAAATGCACTTTCTGCATCAATTGAGATGATCTTGTGGGTTTTCTTTCCATCATTCTACTAATGTGGCATATAATATTGATTCATTTTCTTATGTTAAACCACTCTTGCATCCTGAGATAAATCCCACTTGGGCATAGTGTATAAAATTTTTAATACACTGTTAGATTCAATTCATTTGTATTTCGTTGAAAAATGTTGCATCTGTATTCATAAGAGATACCGGTCTGTAATTTTCTTTTCTTACGATGTCCTTATCTGGCTTTGGTAACATAGTAATACTGACCTCATAAAATGAGTTAGGAAATATTTCTCCACTTCAATTTTTTGAAAGAGTTTGGAAGGATTGATGGTCATTCTTCTTTAAATGTTTGTTGTAATTCACCAGTGAAGCCATCTGGTCTCAGACTTTACTTGGTTGGGAAATTTTTGTTACTAATTCAAGCACTACTTATTATAAGCCACTTCAGATTTTCTAATTCTTCATGATCCAGTCTTCTTCATGATCCAGTCTTGGTAGATTATGTGTTTCTAGGAATTTGTCCATTTCACCTAGGTTATCTAATTTGTTTTCATACAATTATTCATAGTCTTCTATTTTAATCCTTTTAATTTTTGTAAGGTTAGTAGTAATGCCCCTACTTTAAATATGACAACCCATTGCCTTCTGGTCTTTATGGTTTCTGATGGTAAACTTGCTGCTAATCTTATGAAGAAGTCCTTGTATTTGACACAGTTTGCTGAACTTCTTGGATGTGTAGATTCATATGTTTCATCAAATATGAAAAGTTTTAACCATTATTGTTCCAAATTTTCTTTCCAGTCCTTTCTATCTTCTTCATCTGAGATACCCAGGTGCATACATTAGTCTATTTGATAATGTCCTACAACAGATAGATCCCTTAGGCCTTGTTCATTTTTCTTCATTTTTCTCTTTGCTCCACAGGCTTGTTAATGTCAATCATATTATCTTTAAGCTCCATTACTCCTTCTTCAACCTGCTCAAATCTTTTCTTGTATCCCTCTAGTAAGTGTTTTATTCCAGTTGTACTTCTCAGCTGCAGAATATCTGTTTGGTCCCTTTTTATAATTAATATCTCTTCATTGACATTCTCATTTTGTTCATACATCATTTTCCTGACTTATTTCTTTATCTATGTTTTCATTTAGCTCTTTAAGCACATTAAAGACAGTTATTTTAAAGTCTGTACAGTAAGTTCAATATCTGTGCTTCCTCAGGAATGGTTTCTGTTCATTTATTTTGTTCCTTTGAACAATGATACTTTCCTCTTTGTTTGCCTTGTAGCTTTATTTGAACACTGAACATTTGGATATTACAATGTGTTAACGCTGGAAAACAGATCTGCCCCTTTACTGTGGTTTTCTGAGTTTTGTTATTGTTTATTTTTTATCGTTGAATGCTATAGTAGTCCCTTTCTTTAGTGGCTTATCAAACTATTTTTGCAGAGACTGTATTTCTTGTCACGTGTAGGAATTGAAATCTCTGTTCCTAATCTTATGCGATAAAGTATTTTGGGCCAGGCAAGGTGGCCCACATCTGTAATATCAACACTCTGAGAGGCTAGGAAAAGAGAATTGCTTGAGGCTAGGAGTTTGAGACCTGCCTGGGCAACATAGTAAGACCCTGTCTCTGTGAAAAAAAAAATTAAAATTAGCCAAGCATGGTCACATGCCTAGCTACTTAGGAGGCTAAAATGGGAGGATTACATGAGCTCAGGAGGTCAAGGCTGCAGTGAGCCATGATCATATCATTGCCTTCCAGCCTGGGCAACAGAGTGAGACTGTGTCTCTAAAGAAGAAAAAATGAAGGAAAAAAAATATTTAGATTTCCTTGAATGTCAGCAGCCAAAAACAAGAGAGAGAGAGAAAGAGACTCTTCCAACCTTTGCAGATGATCTCGGTGCTGGGATCCTTCTTCAACAATTAGCTAGGCTTGCACTGATCCTAGGTATCAGCCCAAGATGAAAGCTTTGGGTGTTCTCAAGCCTTTTCTGACCTTGTCTCTTGCCCTAGACATGCATGTGGCTTTCTAGATTCTTTGAACGTACAGGTGATTTTGAATGTCCTAACTGTCCAAAGAAGCTCTCTTTCCAGCTTTTTCTCTTTGCTTTAGGTGATCTACTATATGTCTCCACCATACTCTTTTGCCCCAGGCAGCCACAGGGTGTTTGTTAGCTTTGAAATGTTTTTCTAAATTAATACATAATAATTGTACATATGTATCGGGTACATTTGATATTTGGTACAGGTACACAATATATAATGATCAAATCAGGATAATTGGGGTATCTGTCACCTCAAACATTAATTTTTTATTCATGTTGGAAACATGTCAAATCTTCTCTTGTAGCTATTTTGAAATATACAATGAATCAGTGCCTGCCACTTTTCTAGCATGGAAGAGTTCTGAGCTAGGCGAGACAGAAACAAGTAGCTTACATCAGTTCTTCACATAGTCCCAGGCAGTTAGAATAGACATACAAAACAATTTTGAATAAGGTCTGCTCTGTTCACTCCTCAACCAGAGTCTGTTGTCCTACACTAGGAACATGGGCTGAAATCTTTCAAGACTGCCACTGGGTTATAAACGGTGTGGTGCAAAAGGCAAGTAAATATGCCTCGCAGCTTTCCTACTCTTTTAATGTTGCCTTTTTCTTGATTCAGCATTCACTCAGTTGCTATAAACCTTTGACTATTTTCCTAAGTTCCAACAAAGTTGGTTCTGACAATTTCTGCTTGTTTTTCAGTGTTTTCTGACAAGAAACAGCAGCTTGGGGCTTTCTACTGTACCATTTTGTTGACAGCAAGCTACTTGTGTTTTAACAAGCCTTCTAGGATATTTCTATGAACTCTAAAGTTAGAGAAACACTAATCTAAAAAGTCACTAATTGGAAGCTAATTACTTACCAGAGGTTATATTTGTGGGCTCTTTATACAGATAAGGCAAAACCCTAATCTAGACCATCAACTCATATTTCTAATATGTCAGTGCATTCAAATTTGAGCCTTCGAACTGAATAAATCAAAATCAATAAGAAGGTTGTGAAAAAATGTGTCAGTTCCTAGACTCTACTGTTCAGATTCTCAATGAGGAGGTCTAAGTGTACACAATAATTTGATTTTTAAAGTCATCCAATATGATTTTAGTGTCTTTTCAGGTTTGAGAACCAGTCATTGTCTTTCATTACAGACCCAGGGCCCACAAGAAAAGTAGAGCTTCACCAGGAAGTAACTAGCTACAGAACAAGAAACAGCATTGCACTGAATGCAAGTTCAGTTTTAAACTGAGACACTTGAATTTCTGTTCATTCTTGGAAACATGGCAAAATTATATACATATACACTTATACACATATATACATATATTCACATATATATGTGGATTATCACCCTGAAAAAGTATGCCATTTTTAAAATTTTGAACATTTATGATGTACAGAAGGGTTGAAAACAAAATATATCAAACAATTGAGAAATAAAATATCCTCAATATAGTTGAAGTCTTCTGGGTTCACAGCCCTAATAAAATTCCCATTTCCTCCTCTCAGAAGTAAACGATTCTGAATTTAGTGTTTATCATTCCTATGCATTTGTCTTTATAAATATATATATGGATGTATCAATAAGCAGTATATTGAATTATTTTGCATTTTGAAATGTATAAATGATTTAATACTGTAATTTTCTCCTGCTACTAGCTTTTTCATTCAACATTACTTTAGCAATATATCAATTTTTGTTCAATTTCACTGATTTTTATGGAGTTTTTTATATGACTCTACTACAATGTATTTAAACATTCTCCTGTTGATGGACAATGAAGTTTTTTCCAAGTTTCTGAAATTAAATACAAAAAACAAAACAACAACAAAAAAACTCCTGTGATGATCCTTATACATGTATACCTGGCTATATGACCAGGAGTTTCTTCAGTGTTTATACCAAAGAGTTGGGCTCCTATGTCAAAATGTATGCACATTACAAGAACTCCCAAATTTCCCTCCTTATTTGTTCTAGCGAAGGCCATTCTAGTATGGCCAGGCCCCAGAAACTCCAGCAGCTAATCAAAGATGCATAAATGAACCCATCGAGAATAAAATTCAGCAAAGTAAGCCCAGTTCAAATTGCTAACGCACAAAACTGTGAGCTAAATAAAGGCTGTTGTTTCAAGCCATTAAGCTTTGTTTTGATTTGCTGCATATCAAAAGCTAACTGGTACAACAGCCTTTGAATCATAAACTCAATTACTTTAATGAAGCTAAGACTACCAAAGTTTTTTATTTCAAGTCCATTTTGGTAATTCAAGTAGCTTTAAAAAATTGTCCATTTTTCTCTAATTTTCCATTTTACCGGTATAGAGTTTTAATAAATGGTTACCACTATTTTAATTTTTGCAGCATTTATTTTTATATGCTTTTTTATTTCTACTATATTTATGCTTTCTCTCATTTTCTTCTTGCTCAAACTTTCCAATGTATTTTCAAATGACCAAATTCTGGCTTTCTTGATCTTGCTTATTGTACCCTACTCATTATCTTATGAATTTATGTTTTACATGCTTACTATTTCATTCCTTTTACTTTCTTTGTATAAATTCTGTTGTTCTTTTTCTAACTTCCCTATTTGAATGTTTAATTCATTAAATATCTACCTTTTCTAACACAGGTGTTTAAAGATAAATACTGCTAGGAATTGCTTTAGCTGCAGCTCACAAATTGTGATATTATCTGAGTTAGTTATTAATTTATACTATTACTTTCTCCCAAATTGATTAGTTACTTTAAATGATACTATTTATATTTTCAAACATATAAAGGTGAGAGGTTAGTTATCTTTTCACTATTTATTTCTAATGTAATTGCATTGTAATCACAGAATCCTTTTTTGAAACTTGTGGAGACTTCCTTTTTATGGCCCTTTATGTAGTCAATTTTCACAAAGATTCCATGTGCTAGATGTGTTCATTGTTGGTAGCGTGTGTGTGTGTGTGTGTGTGTGTGTGTGTGTGTGTGTGTCTGTGTGGCCATTAGATACATTTTTTAAGTATGTTGTTTAAATCCATATGCTTACTAACTTTTTTGCTGGCTTGATCTATAAGTTACTAAGAGAAGTATGTTAAATATCACTCAGTATGATGGCAAATTTATCCATTTCACCCTCTAATTATCTACTATGCATATATGCGTATATGTTTAGTAAACACTTTTATTAAAGAATAACATATATGCAGATAGTTACACAAATCATAAAAGTACATATTGAAGAATTAACTTGAAGTAAACACTTTGTGCAACTGCCACCTAGATCTAGAAATAAAACTAGGGAAGTCTCCTTAGGGCAATTAGGTGGCAATTACAGTATCTTAGCCATCCTCATGTCTCTTTCCAGTAGTTACCCTTCCCTAGCACAAAAACCAGTAGAGTCACTGTAGAAAACAGTATGACGATTTCTCAAAAAAATAAAATAAAATAAAATAAAATTAGAATTACCACTCAACTTAGCTATCCCACTACTGAATATCTACCCAAAGGAAAAGAAAATCAGTATACCAAAAGATTACCTGCACTCACATGTTTAATGCAGCACTATACACAACAGCAAAGATATGGAATCACCCTACGTGTTCATCAATGAATGAATGAATGAATAAAGAAAATGTAGTATATACAAATGGTCAACAAACATATGAAAAAATGCTCAAGATCACTAATTTTCAGGGAAATGCAAATTAAATCCACAATGACCTACCACCTTACTCCTGTAAGAATGGTCATAATTTAATAATCAAAAACTAACAGATGTTGGTGTGGATGCAGTGAAAAGGGAACACTTTCACTCTGCTGGTGGGAATGTAAACTATTACAAACACTATGGAAACCAGTATGGAGATTCCTTAAAGAACTAAAAGTGGAAATACCATTTGATCCAGCAATCCCACTTCTGTGTATCTACCCAGAAGAAAAGAAGTCATTATATGAAAAAGACACTTGCACACACGTTTATAGCAGCACAGTTTGCAATTGCAAAGATATGGAACCAGCCTAAATGTCCATCAACCAACGAGTGGATACAGAAATTGTGGCGTGCACACACACACACACACACACACACACACCATGGACTACTACTCAGCCATAAAAGGAAATAAAATAATGGCATTCACAGCAACCTGAATGGAATTGGAGACCATTATTCTAAATGAAGTAACTCAGGAATGGAAAATGAAATTTCGCATGTTCTCACTTATAAGTGGGAGCTAAGCTATAAGGGCACAAAGGCATAAGAATGATAGAATGGATCCTGGGGACTTAGGGGAAAGGGTGAGAGAGGGTGAAGGATAAAAGACTGCACACTGGGTACTGTGTACGCTGCTCAGGTGATGGGTGCACCAAAAAATCTCAGAAATCACCACTAAAGAACTTACCTATGTAACAAAAAAACACCTGTTCCCCAAAAACTACTGAAATTTTAATGTAAAAAATAAATACCAAATCATAGAATTTAAAAAAAAAAAAGAATATGTGGCCTATATACACAATGAAATACTATTTGGCCACCAAAAATAAAAAATGAAGTCATGTCATTTGCAGCAACATGGATGGAACGGGAGGTCATTATCTTAAGTGAAATAACCCAGGCATAAAAAAGACAAGTGTCACATATTCTCACTTATATGTGGGAGCTAAAAAATTTGAATACACAGACAGAGAGTGGAAAGATAAGACAGTGGAAAGACAGATGACAGAGACTGGGAAGGGTGAGCAGGGTACATGGAGAAGGTTGAAGATAAGCTGGCTAAAAGGTACAAACACACAGTAAGATGGAATGATTTCAATGTTTGATAGCAGAATACGGTGACTATAATTAACAAAAATGTATTATACTGAGGTGATGAACACCCTAAATACATTGACTTGATTACTATATGGTATATACATCAAACAAAATTTGTATGTACCTCATAAATTTATGCAAATTTAAAAAATTATGTGTATGCCTTTCAATGTATATAAACGTATATCTCTATTAGACATTAGGTACCCAGAGTATTCTTTCTTGGTCATAGGACATATGTATGTCCATTTTATTAACTATAGTAACAAACAGCTTTCCTTAATACTTACATCAACTTCATTCCCACCAGCAGTGGATGAAGGTTCCAGTTGCTCCACATTCTTGCAAATACATGGTATTGTCCGTGTTTTTAATTTGACCCATTCTGATTGATGGATATTCAGTAGCATTTCAGTTTGGCCTTACTTTCGCTGATGTCTAATCATATCGATACCTTCTTCTATGTTTACTGGCCTTTGGGACATTCCCTTTTGTGAAGTGCCTGGTAGTACTTTTCTCAATTTTTTTATTGGATAGACTTTCTGTTATTAATGTGAAGGAGTTCTTTATACAGCTTAGATAAAAGGCCTTTGTGGGACACAACTACTTTGAATAGCTCCTCCTATTCCTTGGCATGCCTTTTTTGTCTATTTGGATGACAAAAGTTCCAATTTTAATATATTTCCAATATATCAGTCTTTTCCTTTATAGCTATTATTTCTTATGTCTTATTTAAAAAGCATTTTTTCTACATCAAGGTCATAAAGTAATTTCCTATGTTATCTTTTATAAGCTTTGCCAGTTTAACTTTTAGATTTTTATCTAAAAGTTTTAACTTTTAGATTTTATCTAAAAAACTTGGAATTGATTTTGCATTATCAATTGTGTGAAACAGGGTCAAGATGAGTGCTTTCCCCATAGGGATATGCAGTTGACCCAGCACACTGCAGTGAGTAGGACATCCATCCCTGCTATACTGCCAGGCTACAACATACAGTTTGAGATTACGTTATTCGGTATATACATCTTTAAAATGGCTTATTATTATATGGTGACTTTTTTGACCTTGACGTTTGATATTAGTAGTTTGGCCTGTTTTTCTTTTCTTTTTTTTTAAACTACCTCACTAATCACATTTATGAGTCCTTATTTTGTTGTTGTTTCACTGTAAGCAATATACAACAGGCTTTGGGTTTTATGAATTCAATATAATACTCTTATTTTTCATTCTAAGTGTAAATCAGTTTAATAACAATTGTAAAATGGAATTATATCTGGTATCTTATATTAAATATTTCTCGTCTTACCTTATTTTGGGTTGATGGAGCTTTAAAAAATCCCCTTTTCTCTTATACTTAAATTTCAGAGTTTGGGAGTTAAACATAATTTCTATTATTTTGGTGTTGCTTTAAATTCTAACATGCAGACTTAAAGTCTAAAGTAAATCAGTTTCTCTATCCTTTTTCTGACCAATACAAGGCCTTATAATATTATCAGATCACCTCTACTATCATTTTATTGCTATAAATATTTTCTTAATTTTATTTATTTATTTTTTTCTTTCAAAAAAAAAAAACAGGATAGATGTGCAGAATGTGCAGGTTTGTTACATAGGTATACATATGCCTTGGTGGTTTGCTGCACCTATTGACCCGTCCTCTAAGTTCCCTCCCCTCACCCCCACCCCACAACAGGCCTTGGTGTGTGTTGTTCCCCTCTCTGTGTCCTTGTGTTCTTAATGTTCAGTTCTCACTTATGAGTGAGAACATGCGGTATTTGGTTTTCTGTTCCTGTGTTAGTTTGCAGAGGATGATGGCTTCCAGCTTCACCCATGTCCCTGCAAAGGATGTGACCTCATTCCTTTTTATGGCTGCATAGTATGCCATTGTGTACATGTACCACATTTTCTTTATCCAGTCTAACATTGATGGGCATTTGGGTTGGTTCCATGTCTTTGTATTGTGAATAGTGCTGCAAGAAACACACATGTGCATGTGTCTTTATAGTAGAATGATTTATATTCCTTTGTATATATACCCAGTAACGGATTGCTGGGTTGAATGGATTTCTGGTTACAAATCCTTGAGGAATCACTATACTGTCTTCCACAATGGTTGAACTAATTTGCATTCCCACCAACAGTATAAAAGCATTCCTATTTCTTCACAGCCTTGCACAAGGTCTATCATTTCTTGCCTTTCTAATAATCACCATTCTGACTCGTATGAGATGGTATCTCACTGCGGTTTGGTTTGAATTTCTCTCATGATCAGTCTGGTACATTGTCTCTTTGTTCTCATTGGTTTTAAAGAACTTCTTGATTTCTGCCTTAATTTTATTATTTACTCAGGAGTCATTCAGGAGTACATTGTTCAAATTTCATGACATTGTGTGGTTTTGAGTGAGTTTCTTAATC
>CAUYLG010013170.1:0-29846 GCA_963573385.1 Cacajao melanocephalus | reverse complement strand
TTACTGAGGCAGTCTGCCACTACAGAGGCAGTCCACCATTACGGAGGCAGTCTGCCACTACCGAAGCAGTAGGTATTACTACAAATAACTCTATGCACACAAACCAGTAAACCTGGAAGAAATGGATAAATTCCTGGACATGTGCACCCTCCCAAGCCTAAACCAGGAAGAAGTTGAAACCCTGAATAGACTAATAACAAGGTCTGAAGTTGAGGCAGCAATTAATAGCCTACCCACCAAAAAAAGCCCAGGTCCAGATGGGTTCACAGCTGAATTCTACCAGACATACAAAGAGGAGCTGGTACCACTCCTTCTGAAACTATTCCAAACAATCCAGAAAGAGGGAATCCTTCCCAAATCATTTTATGAGACCAACATCATCCTAATACCAAAACCCAGCAGAGACTCAACAAAAAAAGAAAACTTCAGGCCAATATCCATGATGACCATAGATACAAAAATCTTCAAAAAAATACTGGCAAACTGATTGCCACAGCACATCAAAAAGCGTATCCATCATGACCAAGTAGGCTTCATCCTGGGGATGCAAGTCTGATTCAATATATGCAAGTCTATAAATGTAATCCACCACATAAACTGAACCAAAGACAAAAACCACATGATCATCTCAGTAGATGCAGAGAAGGCCTTCAACAAAATCCAACAGCCCTTTATGCTAAAAACTCTCAATGAACTAAGTATCGATGGAATGTATATCAAAAAAATGAAAGCTATTTATGATAAACCCACAGCCAATATCATACTGAATGGGCAAAAACTGGAAGCATTCCCTTTGAAATCTGGCACTAGACAAGGATACTCTTTCTCACCACTGCTATTCAATATAGTATTGGAAATTCTGGCCAGAGCAATCAGGCAAGAAAAAGAAATAAAGTGTATTCAGTTAGGAAGGGAGGAAGTGAAATCATCTCTATTTGCAGACAACATTATTGTATATTTAGAAGACCCTATCCTCTCAGCCCAAAATATCCTTAAACTGATAAGAAACTTCAGCAAAGTCTCAGGATACAAAATCAATGTGCAAAAATCACAAGCATTCCTATATACCAGTAACAGACATAAAGAGAGCCAAATCAAGAACGAACTGCCATTCACAATTACTACAAAGAGAATAAAATACCTAGGAATACAACTAACAAAGGATGTAAAGGACATCTTCAAGGAAAACTGCAAACCACTGCTCAACAAAATAAGAGAGGACACAAACAGATGGAGAAATATTCCATGCTCATGGTTGGGAAGAATCAATATCATGCAAATGGCCATACTGCCCAAAGTAATTTATAGATTCAATGCTATCCAATCAAGCTACCAATGACCTTCTTCAGCAAACTGGAAAAAAACCATTTTAAACTTCATATGGAACCAAAAGAGAGCCCACATAGCCAAGTCAATTCTAAGCAATAAGAACAAAGCTGGAGGCATCACGTTACCTGACTTCAAACTATACTACAAGGCTACGGTAATCAATACAGCCTGGTACTGGTACCAAAACAGACATATAGACCAATGGAACAGAACAGAGCCCTTCGAGGTAATGCCACACATCTACAGCCATGTGATCTTTGATGAACATGACAAAAACAAGCAATGGGGAAAGGATTCCCTGTTTAATAAATGGTGTTGGGAAAACTGGCTATCCATGTGCAGAAAGCAGAAACTGGACCCCTTCCTGACACCTTACACTAAAATTAACTCCAGTTGGATTAAAGACTTAAACATAAGACCTACCACCATTAAAACCTTAGAAGGAAACCTAGGCAGTACCATTCAGGACATAGGCATAGGCAAGGACTTCATGACTAAAACAGCAAAAGCATTGGCAATAAAAGCCAAAATAGACAAATGGGATTTAATTAAACTCCAGAGCTTCTGCACAGCAAAAGGAACATTCATTAGAGCAAACTAGCAACCAACAGAATGGGAAAAAAATTTTACAGTCTACCCATCTGACAAAGGGCGTATATCCAGAATCTACAAAGAAGTAAAACAGATTTACAAGAAAAAAAACAAATAAGCCCATTCAAAAGTGGGCAAAGGATATGAACAGACACTTTTCAAAAGAAGACATATATGAGGCCAACAAACATATGAAAAAATGCTCATCACTCGTCATTAGAGAAATGCAAATCAAGCATTGTGGAAGACAGTGTGGTGATTCCTCAAGGATCTAGAAATAGAAATTCCATTTGACCCAGCAATCCCATTACTGGGTATACATCCAAAGGATTATAAATCGTTCTATTATAATGACACATGCACATGTATGTTCACTACAGCACTGTTTACAATAGCAAAGACTTGGAACCAACCCAAATTCCCATCGATGATAGAATGGACAGGGAAAATGTGGCACATATACACCATGGAATACTATGCAGCCATAAAAAATGATGAGTTCGTGTCCTTTGTAGGGACATGAATGACTCTGGAAGCCATCATTCTCAGCTTACTGACACAGGAACAGGTAATCAAACACCGCATGTTCTCACTCATAGGTGGGTATTGAACACTGAGAACACACGGACACAGGGAGGGTAGCATCACACACTGAGGTCTGTTGTGGGGGACTAGGGGAGGAACAGTTAGGGGGTAGGGAGTTGGTGAGAGATAACATGGGGAGAAAAGCCAGATATAGGTGATGGGGAGGAAGGCAGCAAACCACATTGCCATGTATGTACCTATGCAACAATCCTGCATGTTCTTTGCATGTACCCCAGAACCTAAAATGCAATAAATATATATATGTGAAAGTAGAATACATTAAGTTAGTCAGCAAAAAGTATACATTGCTCCCAATTCGGGGGCAACTTTAGAAATAGAATAAGCCACCCAAAGTGGAATTACCAGTGTAAGTAGTTAGAATATGAATAAAAGCCAAGAGGAGATGAAAAGATTAGAGTAGCTAATAAACAATGAAGAGTTAAATGGATCAGTAGGAGTCAGGTTCCCCGAAGTCCTGGAATAAAAGCTATGTCTTATGATATGGTTGAGTTTACATTGTAGGATTTGTGGTCAATTGTCATGAAGCCATTGTAGAAGATACCAGTATTCATCTTGAGGATTCAAGTAAAAGTTTCACTACTGTGGAATGTGGGGAGACAGAAGCATGCCCACTTCCTTCTACTCTTTGCCAGAAGGTTGACATAGTGCTAGTCTAATCATGGAGAGCTACTGGTAGACATGAAAATAAAGCTAGAGTTAAAGTTTTTATTTGATATATTTTTTTTAAAGAAAATATTTTCATTTACATTTTTGTCCTTTTAGTCTATGAAATAATGTTTGCTAAGAGAGAAGATTGGCAAAAAATAGAAAGAGGTGAGCTACCCAGTTTCTTCAGTGATTGTGGTCATTTCCCAACTCAGAAACAAATTGATGATACTTGGGACCTGGTCCATCAAGGTGAGTGGTTTCTCATTTCTTCTTCTTTTATTTTTTATTTCTTTTCCTTTCCTCTTCCTTCTTTTCTTTCTCCCAGCTTTCCTCAGTTGTTCTCTTCCTTTCTTCGTTCCTTCTCTTACTTTTACTAAATTTGTTTTATAAGTCCTTTTCCTGAAATTTCTTTGTATGTGATCTTAATATATGTGAAGGAAAATATGTGAAAAGTAGGTTAAAAGAAGTTAATACAGTTTTTTGGAGGGAGATGGAAGAGATGGTTTTCGTTTTCTAGTTTTTAAATATTTTTGATATAATGTAAGTTACATGAAACTGAGCATATTTTAAACTATTGTATTTTAAATACTGATGCTAGGAGGCTTTCTCCTGGATAATTAGATTTGATACTGGAGAACATAGTTCAGTTAAAATGTATAAACATTGTAAGCTATTTCAATACAATAGACTGTCACAGAAAATCATTTCTGAATAATATACAAAAATATTGTTTTAAAAAATATTAATAATTTAAATGGAGCAGGATTTCTCTCTTCACTAAAGACTAGTAAGAGGGTGTAAATTGTCACAAAGGCATGAAAATATCCCAATGAATTTTCCGTTAATATTTTAAGATTCTTCTCAGCTTTTCTTTCTTTTTTCCCAGCTTTTTTGTGGTATAATTGACAAATTAAAATGGTTTATATTAAAGATGTAATGTGATAATTTGAGATACATATTCATTGTGTAATGACTACCACAATCAAATCAATCATATATCCATCACCATCCATAGTCACCATGTGTGTGCAAATGTGAGTGCATGGTGAGGATATGTAAGATCTATTCTTCTAGCCTATTTCAGATAATCAATACAGTATTAAGTATAGTCACCGTGCTGTACATTAGATACTTAGAACTTATTTGTCTTTCAAACTGAATGTTTATATGTTTTGACCAACATCTCCTTAATTCCCTCCAACCATCAGCCCTGGCAACTGCCATCATATTCTATATTTTTATATCAAGTTTAATAGATTCCACATGTAAGTGAGACTACACAGTATTTGTGTTTCCATATCTGGCTTATTTAACTTAACATAATGTCTTCAAAGTTCATCTTAATTGAGACAAATGACAAAATTTCCTTACTTTTAAAGACTGAATAGTATTCCGTTGTGTATAATACCAAATTTCCTTTATCCATTCATCTGTTGATAGGCACTTACATTGCTTTCTTATCTTGGCTATTGTGAATAATGCTGCAATGGGGGTACAGATACCTCTTTAACAAAATGACTTCATTTCTTTGGATATATACCCAGTAGTAGGATTGTTGGATCTTATGGTAGTTCTATTTTTAATTGTTTTTGGAAATTCCATATTGTTTTACACAATGGGTATACTAGTCTACATTCTATCAATGGTGTACAAGGATTCCCTTTTCTCTACATCTTTGCCAATACTTGCTTTTTAATAATACTTGTCTTTTTAATAATAGTTATAATACTGGGTGTGAGGTAATGTCTCACTGGCATTTTGACTTACATTTCCCTGATGATCATATACTTCTTGGTCATTTGCATATCTTCTTTGGAAAAATGTTTATTCAGGTTTGTTGGTCATTTTTGAATTGAATTATTTGGGAGGTTTTGCTATTAAGTTGTATGCTTATTATTTATTTTGGCTATTAATTCTTTATCAGGTATATGGTTTGCAAATATTTTCTCCCATTCTATAGGTTCTCTTTTCATTTTGTTGATTGTGTTTGTGGATTATTTGTTCTTTTTGCTATTGAATTGTTTTATTATTATTATTATCATACTTTGAGTTCTGGGATACATGTGAAGAATGTGCAGGTTTGTTACATAGGTATACACATGTCATGGTGGTTTGCTACATCCATCAACTTGCCATCTACATTAGGTATTTTTCCAAATTCTATCTCTTCCCTAGCCCCCCAGGCCCTGACGCCCTGGTGTATCATGTTCCCGTCCCCGTGTCCATGTGTTCTCATTGCTCAACTACCACTGATTGAGAACATGTGGTGTTTGGTTTTCTGTTCTGGTGTTAGTTTGCTGAGAATTATGGTTTACAGTTTCATCCATGTCCCTGAAAGGACATGAACTCATACTTTTCTATGGTTACATAGTATTCCATGGGGTGCATGTGCCACAATCTAGCACTGATGAGCATTTGGGTTGGTTCCAAGTCTTTGCTATTGTAAACAGTGCTGCAGTAAACTTATATGTGCATGTGTCTTTATAGTAGAATGATTTATAATCCTTTGGGTATATACTTAGTAATGGGATTACTGGGTCAAATGGTATTTCTAGTTCAAGATCCTTGAGGAATCACCACACTGTCTCCCACAATGATTGAACTATTATGGTTGAATGAATTTACAATCCCACCAACAGTATAGAAGTGTTCCTATTTCTCCACATCCTCAGCAGCACCTGTTGTTTCCTGACTTTTTAATGATTGCCATTCTAACTGGCTTGAGATGGTATCTCAATGTGGTTTTGATTTGCATTTCTCTAATGACCAGTGATGATGAGCTTTTTTCATGTTTGTTGGCTGAATAAATGTCTTCTTTAGAGAATGGACTGTTCATATCCTTTGCCTACTTTTTGATGGGATTGTTTGTGTGTTTCTTGTAAATTTGTTTAAGTGCCTTATAGATTCTCGATATTAGCCCTTTGTCAGATGGATAGATTGCAAAAATTTTCTCTCATTCTCTAGGTTGTCTGCTCACTCTGATGATAGTTTCTTTTGCTATGCAGAAGCTCTTATTTTAATTGGATCCCTTTTGTCTATTTCGGCTTTTGTTGCCATTGTTTTTGGTGTTTTAGTCGTGAAGTCTTTGCCCATGCCTATGTCCTGAACGATATTGCCTAGGTTCTCTTCTAGAGTTTTAATGGTGTTAGATATTATGTTTAAGTGTTTAATTCATCTTGAGTTAATTTTTGTATAAGGTATAAGGAAGGGATCCAGTTTCAGCTTTCTGCATATGGCTAGCCAGTTTTCCCAACACCATTTATTAGATAGGAAATCCTTTCCCCATTGCTTGTTTTTATCAGGTTTTCAAAGATCAGATGGTTGTAGACGTGTGGTGTTATTTCTGAGGCCTCTGTTCTGTTCCATTGGTCTATGTATCTGTTTTGGTACCAGTACCATGCTGTTTTGGTTACTCTAGCCTTGTAGTATAGTTTGAAGTCAGGTAGCATGATGCCTCCAGCTTTGTTCTTTTTGCTTAGGATTGTGTTGGCTATATGGGCTCTTTTTTGGTTCTGTATGACATTAAGTAGGTTTTTTTTTTTTTAAATTATATGAAGAAAGTCAATGGTAGCTTGATGGGGAAAGCACTGAATCTATAAATTACTTTGGGCAATATGGCCATTTTCATGATGTTGATTCTTTCCATCCATAAGCATGGAATGTTTATCCATTTATTTATTTATCTCCTCTCTTATTGCCTTGGGCAGTGGTTTGTAGCTCTCCTTTAAGAAGTCCTTCACATCCCTAGTAAATATTCCTAGGTATTTTCTTCTCTTTGTAGCAATTGTGAATGAGCGTTCACTCATGATTTGGCTCTCTGTTTGCTATTGGTGTATAGGACTGCTTGTAAATTTTGCACATTGATTTTGTATCTTGAGACTTAAGCTGAAGTTGCTTATCAGCTTAAGGAGATTTTGGGCTGAGATGATGGGGTTCTCTAACTATACAATGATGTCATTTGCAAATAGAGACAATTTGACTTCCTCTTTTCCTATTTGAATACCCTTTATTTGTTTCTCTTGCCTGATTGCCCTGGCCAGAACTTCCAATACTATATTGAATAGGAGTGATGAGAGAGGGCATCCTTGTCTTGTGCCAATTTTCAAAAGGAATGCTTCCAGATTTTGCCCATTCAGTATATTGGCTGTGGGTTTGTCATAAATAGCTCTTATTATTTTGAGATACATTCCATTGATACTTTGTTTATTAGAGTTTTTAACTTGAAGCACTGTTAAATTTTGTTGTCAGCCTTTTTTGCATCTATCGAGATAATAATGTGTTTTTTGACATTGATTCTGTTTATGTGATGGATTATGATTATTGATTTACGTATGTTGAACCAGCTTGGCATCTGAGGGGTGAAGCCAACTTGATTGTAGTGGATAATCTTTTTGTTGTGCTGCTGGATTTAGTTTGCCAGTATTTTACTGAGGATTTTTGCATCAGTCTTCATCAGGAATATTGGTCTGAAATTTTCTTTTTTGTGTGTGTCTCTGCCAGGTTTTTGTGTCAGGATAATGCTGGCCTCATAAAATGAGTTAGGAAGGATTCCCTCTTTTTCTATTGTTTGGAATAGTTTCAGAAGAAATGATACCAGCTCCTGTTTATACCTCTGGTAGAATTCAGCTGTGAATCTGACTGGTCCTGGACTTTTTTGGTTGGTAGGCTATTAATTGCTGCCTCAACTTCACAACTTGTTATTGGTTTATGTAGGGATTTGACTCCTTCTTGTTTAGACTTCAGTAGGTGTATGTGTCCAGGAATTTGTGCATTTCTTCTAGATTTTTTAGTTTATTTGTGTAGAGGTGTTTATGGTGTCCTCTGATGGTAGTTTATATTTCTGTGAGATCAGTGGTGATATCCCCTTTATCATTTTTTATTGCATGTATTTTCTACTGTCTTTTCTTTTTTATTAGTCTGCTACCAGTCTATTTTGTTGACCTTTCAAAAACCAGCTGCTGGATTCACTGATTTTTTTTTTGCAGGGTTTTTTTTTTGTGTGTCTCTCTCTCCTTCAGTTCTTCTGTGATCTTAGTTATTTCTTGTCTTCTTCTAGCTTTTGAATTTGTTTGCTCTTGCTTCTCTAGTTCTTTTAATTGTGATCTTAGGATGTTGATTTTAGATCTTTCCTGATTTCTCTTATGGGCCTTTAGTGCTATAAATTTCCCTCTACACACTACTTTAAATGTGTCTCAAAGTTTCTGGTACCTTGTGTCTTTGTTGTCATTGGCTTCAAATAACATCTTTATTTCTGTCTTCATTTCGTTGTTTACCCAGTAGTAATTCAGGAGCAGGTTGTTCAGTTTCCAAGTATTTGTGTGGTTTTGAGTTAGTTTCTTAATCCTGAGTTCTAATTTGATTGAACTGTGATCTGAGAGACTGTTATGATTTCCATTCTTTTGCATTTGCTGAGGAGTGTTTTATTTCCAATTAGGTGGTCAATTTTAGAATAAGTGCAATGTGATGCTGAGAAGAATGTGTATTTTGTTGATTTAGGATGGAGAGTTTTGTAGATGTCTATTAGGTCATCTTCATCCAGAGCTGAGTTCAAATCCTGGATCCTTGTTACTTTCCTGTCTCTTTGATCTGTCTAATATTAACAGTGGGGCGTTAAAGTCTTTCACTATTGTTGTTTGGAAGTCCAGTTCTCTTTGTAGATCTCTAAGAACTTGCTTTATGAATCTGAGTGATCCTGTATTGGGTGCATATTTAGGATAGTTAGCTCTTCTTGTCGCATTGGTCCCTTTACCAATTTATAATGCCCTTTTCTCTTTTGATCTTTGTTGGTTTAAAGTCTGTTTTTTTCAGAGACTAGTCTTGCAACCTCTGCTTTCTTTTTTTGGTTTCTATTTGTAAATTTTCCTCCATCTCCTTATTTTGAGCCTATGTGTGTATTTGCATGTGACTTGAATCTCCTAAATACAGCAGTCTTTATCCAATTTACCAGTCTCTGTCTTTTAAATGGAGCATTTAGCCTGTTTGCGTTTAAGGTTAATATTGTTATGTGTAAACTTGATCCTGTCATTATGATGCTAGCTGGTTCTTTTGTTAGCATTAGCAAAAGATGCAGTTTCTTCATAGTGTTGATTGTCTTTACAATTTGGAATGTTTTTTTGGTGCTGGTACTGGTTGTTTCTTTCCATGTTTAGTGCTTCCTTCAGGAGCTTTTGTAAGGCAGGTCTGGTGGTGACAAAATCTCTCAGCATTTGCTTGTCTGTAGAGGATTTTATTTTGCCTTCATTTATAAGCTACTTTGATTGAATAAGAAATTCTGGGTTGAAAGTTCTTTTCTTTAAGAATATTGAATATTTTCCCCTACTCTCTTCTGGTTTATAGGGTTTCTGCTGAGAGATATGCTGTTAGTCTGATGGGCTTCCTGTTGTAGATAACCTGACCTTTCTCTCTGGCTGCCCTTAACATTTTTTTCTTCATTTCCACCTTGGTAAATCTGATGATTATGTGTCTTGGGGTTGCTATTCTCAAGGAGGATCTTTGTGGTGTTTCTGTATATCCTGAATTTAATGTTGGCCTGCCTTGCTATGTTGGGGAAGTTCTCCTGGATTATATTCTGAAGAGTGTTTTTTATCTTTGTTGGTTCCATTCTACCTGTCACTTTCAGGTACACCAGTCAAATGTAGATTTGATGTTTTCACATAGTCCCATATTTCTTGGAAGCTTTGTTCATTTCTTTTCTCTCTTTTTTCTAATCTTGTCTTCTTGCTTTATTTCATTGAATTGATCTTCAATCTCTGATATCCTTTCTTCTGCTTGATTGATTTGGCTATTGATACTTGTGAATGCTTCATGAAGTTCTCATGCTGTGTTTTTCAGTCCATCAGGTCATTTATTTTCTTCTCCAAATTGGTTATTTTAGTTGGCAATTTGTCTAACAATTTTTCCAGTTTCTTAGCTTCCTTGAATTGGGTTAGAATATGCTCCTTTAGCTTGGAGAAGTGTATTATTACTCACCTTCTGAAACCTACTTCTATCAATTCATCCAACTCATTCTCTGTCCAGTTATTTTCCCTTCCTGGTGAGGAGTTGTGATTCTTTGGAGAATTAGCGTTATGGTTTTTGGAATGTTCAATTTTTTTTTTTTTTTTTTTTTTTTTTTTTGCTGATTTCTCCCTATCTTCATGCATTTATCTACCTTTGGTCTATGATGTTGGTGACCTTTAGATGGGGTCTGTGAGTGGACGTCCTTTTTGTTAATGTTGATATTATTCCTTTCTGTTTGTTAGTTTTCCTGCTAACAGGCTCCTCTGCTGCAGGTCTGCTGCAGTTTGCTGAAGGTCCACCCTATTTGCCTGGGCATCACTAGCCAAGGCTGCAGAACAGCAAAGATTGCTTGCTGCCTGTTCCTTCCTCTGGAAGTTTCATCTTAGAGGAACACCCACCAGATGCCAGCCAGAGCTCTCCTGTATGAGGTTTCTGTGGGCCCCTATTGAGAGATGTCTCCAGTCAGGATACACAGGAGTCAGGGACCTACTTGAGGAGGAAGTTTGTCCCTTATCAGAGTTGAATGCTGTGTTGGGAGATCTGTTGCTGCTCTCTTTAGGGCTGTCAGGCGGGGACTTTTAAGTCTGCTAAAGCTTTGCCCACAGCCACTTCTTCCCCCAGGTGCTCTGTCCCAGGGAGATGGGGGTTTTATCTATAAGTCCTTTCATGGGACTGGTGCCTTTTTTTCAGAGATGCCCTGTCCAGAGAAGAGGAATCGAGAAAGGCAGTTTTGCTGTAGTGGCTTTGCTGAGCTGCAGAGGGCACCACCCAGTTCAAATTTCCCCATGACTTGGCTTACAATGTGAGAGTAAAACTACCTACTCAAGCCTCAGAAATGCCAGACTTCCCCCCGCCCCCAAGTTCGAGTGTTCAAGTTTGACCTCAGACTGCTGTGCGGTCAGTGATAATTTTAAGCCAGTGGATCTTAGTTTGCTGGGCTCCGTGGGGGTAGCACCCACCGAGCCAGACCACTTGGCTCCCTGGCGTCAGCCCCATTTCCAGGGGAGTGAATGGTTCTGTCTCACTGGCATTCCAGGTGCCACTAGGATTTGAAAACAAACAAACAAACAAGCAAACTCCTGCCACGAGTTCGATGTCTGCCCAAATGGCTGCCCAGTTTTGTGCTTGAAACCCAGGGCTCTGGTGGCATAGGCACCCGAGGGAATCTCCTGGTCTGCCAGTTGTGAAGACCAAAAGCATAGTATCTGTGCTGGAATGCGCTCTTCTTCCTGGTACTGTCTCTCATGGCTTCCCTTGGCTAGGGGAGGGAAATCCCTCAACCCCTTACACTTCCCAGGTAAGGCAACATTCCTCCCTGCTTCAGCTCACCCTCCATGGGCTGCACCCACTGTCCAATCAGTCCCAATGAGGAACTGGGTACCTCAGTTGGAAATGCAGAAATCACCTGCCTTCTGTGTGGATCTCACTGAGAGCTGCAAAATGGAGCTGTTTCTATTTGGCCATCTTGCCAGCAACTAAAATACATATTTTTTTCAAATTAACAGTTTCATAGGGTTATGTTTCTCTACTCATTATTTTAGAGTACATCGTAATGGATTAGATTTAGAGCATGGCTCTGTGGTTACCTTGCCTGGGCTTAATTCGCTGCTCTACCACTTTCTAGCTATCTTTGGACAAGTTGTTTATTCCTCCTATACCTTACTTCTTTCAGCTATAAAAGGAAGATAATATCTAAGTCACTGGATTGTTGTGAGGCTTAAATGAAATAATTATGTAAAATGTGTGGTCCATTATAACTGCTCAATAAAAATTTGCTGTTGTTATTCATAAATAATCCTTACATATTCTTAAATAAATATGAAAATAAACTTTTATAATTATTTTTATTTTGAAAATGTTAAAATGTTAAATGAAATTTTATGATTCATTTTAAAAGAGATTTTGTATTGAATGTCATCAATTGGTTTCTAACCATATAATCTCTTGATTATCATAATGATCTATGTGCTAAAGAAGGTGATATGCTTGTTTATACATATTTTATCGTTGGGAGAACTGAGGCTTGGAAAGAGACATTTCTAAGCTCATTGACAGAGATGGAATTTTAACCTTGGTCTCTTCAAGTTAAGGTGAATGCTTTTTCTATTTTACGATGTGAACATATTTTAAAAATCAATGTTATAGAAACATAATTAGATGGATGATTAAAACATTCTTGATAGCAAGAGCTGCCTTTTATTCATGTTTCACAGACTAGCTTAATGCCTTGCAATATGTTAGATTTTTCTGTAAATGATTGTGTCTGTTAAAATTCTTATTTAAACTAGAATTTTCAAAAAAGAAAAGTTAATTTAAAAGCATATTTTTATTATAATGCATAAGATTGGGAAACTTTACAGAAAGGGGCCACTCCAACATAATTTTAAATATATGTCTAAGTATATTGCTCCATCCAGCTAAAACATTTTTTGGTGCATAAAAATATTTAATTTAAAATGGAGGAGATATTCTAAAATAATGAAAGGAAAACAGAATATTGATATGAAAATGGAGCTCAAATAATGGATTCCTATTTGCTTCTGGTGTATGTTTGATTTCTGAAAGAATATATTTTATGCATTTTAGATTGTCTGTCATCTTCATTCATTCTGTCTTCTTTGATTGTGTATAATAGTTCCAGATGTGCAACCTACGCATTTTTTCATCCAGTAGAATATTTCACCTAATGCATATGTAGTTAATTCAATTGATTAACTTTTTTAGTGTATGACACCAAGTGGGTCACATTTCTAAAACTGTCATCAGGTATTTTTAGCTTTTTTTTTTTTCACTCTTTATTCTTATCACTATGGTAACAAAAAAATTGTGACTGAGGACATGATTTTTGTCTAAAAATCTTACTTTGGGAGAATGAAGTAACTTCAGGCTACATGTGTAGGCAGATCTTAAAAGCTGTAGAATATGCAAACATGAAAACCATTACTTGATATTTATTTAAGTACCAACAAATAAAACTAATAATAAGAGAATAGCATATCTAAAAGTAAAGAAAATAATAAATTGTGGTTCTATATTATCTACTTATACATCTGTCTATTCTTTAGAAATGTGAACTTTGAAAGTTTTCCAGTATTTTTCCCACATGTAAATAAAACTTTTAGTTCACTTTCTGCAATTAAAATAATGAAAAACTCAACAACAATGATAAGTTCATTTTTAGTGAGAAGTCCTAGACAAAAATCTTTAAAAAAATGAAAGGTACTTATGTTCCATTTAACCTGAAATATTCTATTATCTGAACAAATTATA
The DNA here is from genome assembly GCA_963573385.1 of Cacajao melanocephalus. Taxonomy (NCBI): domain Eukaryota; kingdom Metazoa; phylum Chordata; class Mammalia; order Primates; family Pitheciidae; genus Cacajao; species Cacajao melanocephalus. The sequence goes on along the minus strand of CAUYLG010013170.1, from coordinate 16,403 downwards.
ACCTGAGATATTATGTGAATCATTTTAAGTTTTCTGACTAGTTAGTGGCAAACTATATTTTCTGAGCCTCCTGTTCCTCAGACCACAGCTTTGTCCACCACAAGCCAACAATGCTGCATTTTCTGTTCCTTTACCAATATATAGCTTTTTGTTATTAAATGGGAAATGTATAATGATTTTCTCTTAAAAGTTTTTCACATGAACAGGCACTCTAATCATAAAGTTTAATTTTCTAGGAAGGAATTTAAAAGGATATTTTGAAAATAGAGGAATCTAGATTATAAAACATTTAAGACTGAACAACTTTGACAGCAAAAGAATGAAGATGTATCAGAGGTAACATGTTACAATAGCATTATTTTAAATAACTTCTAAAAATAAAATTTAACACATTTTTATTGTAAAACATTTTGAAAATACATACTAAAAACAAAAGGTGAAATGAAGAACACTGACAACTTTATGTTTGAGAATGGCCTGAGGCTCCTGACTAGGGATCAGAATAGGTAGTCAGTTCTTATTAGGATCTTATAAGTGCCCCCATTAACATCTGGTTAAATGTGTTTGGCAATTTATCTTCTTTATTAATAGAATAAAAATAGGATCACACTGTACATATGTTGCTGGTACAAATCTCAGCTCACAAACTCACCGTTTAAGACTTACTTTTTATTTTCAGGCTTCATGCATCAGAAATTTAATTTCAGGCAATTTGACTTTTCATTCCATTTTTTTTCTGAGGTTGTTGCTAAATAAGAATGGAGGAACATCGATCTCTGTTACTACTATCAGCCCCAGCCAACCACTGATCTGCTTTTTGTCTCTATAGATTTACCATTTCTGAAAATTTCTTGTAAATAGAATCATACAATATGTAGTCTATTGTCTCTTATGTAGTGACATAGCTTGTGGGATATTCAGATTATTTGCAATATTATCTGTTAACTTTGGCATTTCCTGGCAGTTAGTTCACTACAATATCACATACTAGATGGCTTAAACAATTAGTATTAATTTAATGTCTCATAATTCTAAACACTAGGAATCTAAGATCGAGGTGTTTCCCTTGATTTCCCTTAAGGCCTTGGTTTCACTTAAGCCCCCTTTTGTTGGCCTCCTTTCTTGCTGTGTCCTCACATGGCCTTTTTTCTGGGCATGCTCACCTTAGTATCTTTTCCACTGTTATAGGGATTCCTGTCCTGTCAATGTAGGGACCTACCCTTATGGCCTCATTTAACCTTAATGTCCTCTTTAAGGTCATATCTCCAAATAGTGTCATATTAGCGATTAGAGCTTCAACAGGTTAATTTTGGGAGGAGACACAATTCAGTCTGTAACACCTGGCATGTCCATTGGATTTATTGACACTTATAAGTCAATTTAATCAAGATGAAATGAAGATTCTCTTTATATTTTATTTTATTTTTTGAGACAAAGTGTTGCTCTGTTGCCCAGGTTGGAATGCAGTTGTGTGATCTCGGCTCACTGCAACCTCCACCTCCTCCGTTTAAGTGATTCTCCTGCCTCAGGCTCCCAAGTAGTTAGGATTACAGGTGCCCACCACAATGCTCAGCTAGCTTTTTTTTTTTTTTTTTTAATTTCTTGAACTCCTGACCTTAGACAATCCACCTGCCTTGGCCTCCCAAGGTGCTGGGATTTAGAGGCATGAGCCAGCTCTCCTGTCCAATTTTCTTTTGATTTCTATTGAGATATAATTTACATCTTAAAAAATTCACTCATTATAAGGATTCAGTTGAGTGATTTTTAGTAAATGTATATTGGTGTGCAACTATAAGCATGTTAGAATAAATGTAAAGATTTTCATAACCACTAAACATCATTTTATGCCTATTTAAAGCTAATAGCCTACTCTTATCCCTAGCCCCAGACAACCACTAGACTGCCTTCTGTCTTTATAGATTTGTCATTTCTAAAAATTTCTTATAAATAGAATTATGCAATATATAGTCTCCTATGACTGGCTTCTTTCAAAAATGTTTTTGAGGTTTATCCATGTTGTAGCATATTTTAGTGCTTCATTCCTTCTTATTGCTGAATAAGATTTCTTTGTATAAATAAGCCTGATTTTGTTTATCTATTCATTAGTTGATGGACATTTGAGTTGTTTCCACTTTTTTGTTGTTATGAATAATGCTGCTGTGAACATCTCACTGTGGTTTTAATTTGCATTTCCCAAATAATGAATGATGTTGAGCATCTTAGGCATGTTTATTTATCTTCTATAGAGAAGTGTATTCAGAACTTTTGCATATTGTTTCAGTTGAGAGCTTTATTTTCTTATTATTAAAGTACTAACTCCTTTCTATTCTGGATACAAATTCTTTATCAGATATATAATTTGCAAGCATTTTTCCCAGGCTGCAGAGTATCTTTTCATTTTCTTAATGGCATGCCTGAAAAGCGAAGGTTTTTAATTTTTATGAAGTCTAATTCATCAGCTTTTTTTTCTTTTCTTGGGAATGCTTGTGGTGTTATATCTAAGAAGGTTTTGCTTGTAACAAGATAAAAGTTTCCTTCTATGATTTTTTTTCAAGAATTTTAATGCCTTAGCTCTTACTTTTTGATCTTTAGTTCATGTTCTTACAGCCCATCTGCATATTTGCATATATAGTATTTTTCTTATGGACAGCATAGAGTTTGATCTTGTTTTTAAAACTATGGGCTGTTTGATTGGAGTCTTTAATTCATTCATATTTGCTACAATAATTGATATGCTACGTTTATGTCTGTCATTTTGCTATTTGTTTTGCACATGATTCATGTGTCTTTGGTCCCCATGTTCCTCCTTTACTTTCTTCTTTTGCATTTTGTACATATACTATTATTGCACCATTATAATTATATCAAGAACTTTACAAGTATATTTTTAAAATTATTTTCTTAGTTATTGCTCTAGGTATTACAATATACATTTAATTTATCACAATATTGTTTAGATAAACACTAAAATAATTCTGGTTAAACACAGTCACTTTGTTTCAATACAGCTTTATGTCATCTATTCACCTTTGTGCTGTTGTTGTCATATATATATACGATTTCAAATGCATAAGCCTGGAAATTTAGGTTTATAATTATGTTCTATGTAATCATATACTTTTGAAAGGAATTAAGAGAAGATATTTGCAGATATCTTTTATACAGTTATATATGTTAGTTTTATATATATATATAAAACATATATACATATAAAAACATATAACATATATATGTTAGTTATATATATCATATATAACATATATGTTATACATATAACATATATGTTTTTATATATAAAACATATATACATATAAAAACATATATATAACATATATATGTTGTTTTATATATATATAAACTGACATATATAACTGTATAAAAGATATCTGCAAAGTCTTCTCTTAATTCCTTTCAAAAGTATATGATTACATAGAACATAATTATAAACCTAAATTTCTAGGCTTATAAATTTCAAATGGAAATGTGTATTGCAAACATACACACACACACACACACACACACACACACACATTTTACTATTTCCTTTGCTCTTCATTATTTCTCTGGATATGAATTACCATCTGGTGTCTTTTCTTTTTCAGTAGGTCTGGCCGTGTATTTATTTAATATCTTTATGTCTGGAAATGTCTTTATGCCTTCATTCTTGAAGAATAGTTTTGCTATATATAGAATTCTTGGTTACCAATTTGTTATTTTTTAGTCAGTATTTTGAATATGTCTTTCCACTGCCTTCTGACCACCCATTGGTTCTGATAGGGTCTTCTAGTGGTGTATTTGTTTAATGTCTTTATGTCTGGTAATGTCTTTATCACCTTCATTAAGAATAGTTTTGCTGGAAATAGAATTCTTGATTGACCATTTTTTTATTTTCAGTCAGTATTTTGAATATATTCTTCCACTGTCTTCTGACCAGCAGTGGTTCTGATGAGAAATCAGCAAATAATCTTATTTTTGTTATCTTGTGTATGATGAGGTATTTTTCTCTTTCTACTTTCTTTCTACTTTCAAGATTATCTCTTTGCTTTTGTCTTTCAACATTTTGGCTATGGTGTGTTTACATGTGATCACTTCGTTTTTGTTTATCATACTTGGGGTTCATTGAACTCCTTGGATTTTTAGGTGAATGTTTTTCTTCAAATTTGTCAATTTTCAGCCAAATATATTTTTCGTCACTTTTTCTTCCCTCTCCTTTCCTTTGATAAGTCTCATTATATATATATTAGTACACTTAAAGTTTTCCCAGAGGTTTCTGATGCTGTTTATTTTTAAATCTTTCTTTCTTTAGTTGTTCAAATTGGATAATATGTATTAATCTACCTTCAAATTCACTATTTCTTTCTTCTGCCTTTTTAAACCTATGGCTGAGACTACTTTGTAAATTTTTTATTTCATTATATTATTTTTCAACTCTAGAATACATTTAGTTTCATTTTATTGATTCCATTTCTCTTTGTAATTTCTATTTTTAATTTTATAACATTTTTCTTTAATTCTTAAAATAAACATAATTTGATTATTAGAACATATTTATAGTAGTGTCTTTGAGGTCTTTGTCTACTAAATCTAACCTCTGAGTTCACTCAGAGTCAGTTTTTATTAACCCTTTTCCATTTCTTGGCATGTGTCATTTTGTTGTTGTTATTATTGAGTAATGGAAATTTTAGATACTGTATTGTTAGAACTTTGGATTCTTCCCTTCCGACTATCACCTGTTCCAGGATTTACTTATGTAAAGATTTTAGGCAGTAGTGTCTACAACTCTTGTGTAGCAGACTGCCACTTTTCTGATAGTAGGTGCTCTTTAATGCTTTCACCCACCTGAGAGATAAATGTACCATCTCCTCTCTGGTTAATAATTTAAGGAATAAGTCACAAAGTGAAAGGAAATTCATGAGAATATACTAATGGATACCTTCCTTGGTTGAAGCAATCCACAGTCTTTTTTGATGAAATGTTTGCAAATATAATAAACAAATGTAATATCTTTTGAATATTTAGTATGTGCTGTGAAAAGTAATGTGGTTCAGATATTTCAGACTCTCCATAATAACTGGAGAGACATACACACATATAACTACATACATGCAATGTTGCAAGTGCTTAAACATTCACACATATATCAAGTGCTGAGATAATAGAGTATTAATTATATGTTCCTTACATAGAGGGTAGAATTTGAGTTAATCATTGTAAGATGACTTAACTAGATAAGAAAATAAAAACAAAGATTTAACGCATGGAAGAGAGAGAATGTGCAAAGCTGATTAGAAATTTCATGGTAGCTGGTAACACTGAATAGGGGAATGTCTATGTTAAAAATGTCCCTTATTTACCTGTTATCTGCCTACTGGAAATGGATGTTCTCAAATGTACAATGCAAATTAGATTTTGGAAATAAATCAATATTGTCAGTAGAAACTATTTAAATTCTTTTCCTAGAGCTGAATACCCCTGGATAAACAAGAGACCAAATTCTAAGGGCAAGGAGCAACCCTGAAAGATTTGTCTATCATCACCTTCTTTAGCTACCTAATCCAAACAGCTGTTCCTACTAATCTGCCTGCTCTCTTCCGTAGCACTTTGTAAAGATGGTTCTTGACATATGGTCTCATTTTACATTATTTAACTCTGTTAATGCCTGCTTTCACCCTAGCAATAGCTGTGCAAAACCTATTAAAGCTCCTGGGAATGATTATGGCTAGTGAAAGACGTTTTCTTCCCCCACACTTTCCTGTCTTATCCTACAGCCATGTGAGTTGTTACTCCAATTAGTAAGTTACTTTAATTTGCCATTCTGTATTTTTTAAAGCTTTGAGTTTTATTATTTGGTTTGATGTATTTGTACCATTGTTATATAAGCTGCACAGAGAATCTGATTAAATTCTGTAATATTACTTAACAACAGTTACTCTTCCAAAATGTGTCTTTTCTTTAAGGTGAAAATAACCATCTTTAAGAAACGGTAGGAATGGCAGGAGCTTGAGAATGGTGTAACATTGATAAAAGTATAATTACTTTCATAAGTCTGTTACAGAGCAAGGCTATCGGCTCCTTTTGTTAGATCACTGTTTATTAAGATTATACACTCAGTACTCCTAACATGCAGAGAGCCATTAGCAAGTCTTTGTTTTATATGATTAAATTACTATATCAGGAATATAAACTCCCTGATGAGAACAACTTAGCTATACAAGTCTCTGACACATGAAAGGAACACGAAATATTGTATTACAAATTCTTAATGTACAAGGCAGTAAGATATGATGCAAAATTTTAATATAATTATTCCAACATCATAAACATAATATTAAGGACATTTTTATTTTTTTCTGGCGTTTATCTTGGTCCAGAGTCCTATAAATTACTACAGTGAAGTGAAAACTTCCAAAAGACTTAAGGTAGTTTTCAGTTCTGTCATAATGTTTTGTAGTTCTCACTGAGTTTGCTTAAGTCACTTTTAGTAATGAACATTTTCAAGCTTTTCTGAATCAAGCTTTTATTAGATATTATGCTTTGCTCAATAAGGCAACTTGGTGCTTCCATGCTGTGAAGCCTATCATGCATGATGTAAATTATTAGTGGTTTTGAATTGAAAACTTATGATTCAGGTTTGTAAAAGCAGGCCTCTTATTGGGAGTTGCCAGTTTAGCAGAACATGAGCCAATTGTTTATGCTAAAAGCTTGCTTTTTTAAAAGGTTTACCTCTAGAGCCATGATTAGGTTCGTAAGAGTTTCATTTTGGTATTTTGATTTCCAAAATTTAAAATTCAGTTTTCACATTGAAATCAACATGGAATACAGTGGTGTAGCTGTTTTTTATAAACCATGTTGACTTATAAACGGAGATATTTATGGAGTAAGCTTCTTGGGAACATAGGTTTTTCAGGCATTAATGTAAATATCTCACGTTCCTACCATAAAGTTGTTGAGTTTGTATTCTTTAGAAATATTCTTGTCATTGATTCCTTATATATCACTGTGTCTATACTATTAGCATGATGAGGGATCAAACATCCTTTCGGCTGATGTTATTCAGCAGTTTGGATATAGAGGACATGATTTTCATATACTTCTTCATATGCACTTATCATCTTTTGAGGAAAACACAGATACACACATACAAGCATATTTGTATAGCATGTGCATCAATAGTAATGTCCAACAGCATTAACGTCTTCCTATAAAGGCAGATATCAGAACCTTCTCTTTCTCTTTTTTTGTGGAGTTTAATTCATAATAATAATCAGAAAAGGCAAACAATTGAATGTACACCCACAATTTATAGTATTTTCTAGCATTGAGGTTTACATTTTGCATTAAACAAACATTTAACTAGTGGCTTTTAACCAAGGTCTCATAACCTATTTATGTATTTAAATAAGTTGTACAGTGAGCAACAAATAATATTCTAAGAAACTTAAGGTACCTAGATTTTTTAAGTAAGAACTAGATTTGAATGGATTAAAAGATAATCCCTATAACTTCACTGTCACTGACTAAAATTCTAAAGACAAAAAAAGTAGTAGAAATTTCCCTGCCAAGTATATCACCCTTCTTGGACTTTTTCACTTCTATATAAATGTGAGAATTAGTCTTTCTAGTTCCATTAAAAGTGCAGCTAATATCAAGATAGTTTGTAGAGAATGAATTTCTTTTTTTTCTATTAAATCTTTCTATTTTATAATAGTGTTACAGTTTGGCTGCGTCCCCACCCAAATCTCATTTTGAACTGTAGTTCTCATAATCCCCACGTGCCATGGGAGGGACCCAGTGGGAGGTAATTGAATCATGGGGGCCATTACCTCCATGTTGTTTTCATGATAGTGAGTTCTCAGGAGAGCTGATGATTGTATAAGGAGATTTTCCCTGTCTTCACTCTGCACTTTTCTTTGCCTGCCACCATGTAAGATGTGCCTTTTCTCCCTCATTGCCTTCTGCCATGACTGTGAGGCTTCCCCAGCCATGTGGAACTGTGAGTCCATTAAACCTATTTTTCTTTATATACCCAGTCTCAGGTATGTCTTTATCAGCAGCTTGAGAACAGACTAGTACAAATAGACTATCTACTTATTTAAGTTTTCTTTTATATTGTTAATAAGGGATTTTAAAAAATCTCTATAAAAAACTTATAAACCCCTTTTTATACTTATTTCTAAGTATCTTAGTTTTCTGTTGCTGTAGGGAAATGAAAGTGATTTGGTTCTCTTATATTGTTTTTAAGTCAGGTGCTAGATACAGAGATGCTTATTTATTTCTTTATTTCTTTTTTATATGCCCAAAATACTTTAAAATCAAAATATAAAAATCCTCTCTTTTCTTCCTTTCGCATGTAGAATCAACACTTAAGAAATGACACATTTTCTACCTTTCTGACTTCAGCTCTGGTTGCTCTCATTTTTGTTCACTTCACTCCAGTTAGGCTAATAACTTGACTTTTTAAATACACTAAATTATCTGCATTTGCTGTTTCTTCATTTAGAATTTTCTTCCCTCATGGCTTCTTTTGCAAGAGTTTGACTCATATCTCTGCTTCAATATCAATTACTCATAAAGCCCCTTCCTGACTTTTCTCTCTAAAAGAGCCTGCTGTCCTCCCACTGACCTCTGCCCTCCATCTTTGCTCCATTACCTTAATATTTATTTTCTTTCATCCCAATTATTACTACTTGAGATTATATTACACGTGTTTCTCTTTATTAGTTTATGGTCTATCTCCTTCTACTAGCCTGTTGACTTCCAGTGTGGCAAGGGCCTTACCTTATATGTTCACTGCTATGACCCAGTTCACAGAATAGAACCTTGTTTGTACAAAGGAGGCAAGAGCTGGTTTCACCAGCCACAGCAGAATGAAGGCCACATGCCCATACTAAGCTAAGAAACATGAAAGGAAAATCTCCCCTACTTTCCTTTAAAAGTAGTAGTAGGAAAAAATTGTAAAAAGGTAGTATATGCCCACATACTCCTCTGATGATAGAAAGAAATGATTCAGCCTCTTTTTTTTTTCCTGTCTTTGGACAAAAAAATAATTATCCTTCAGAAAAAGCCTGCTCCTCTCACAGCTTTCCAAAACTCTGTCAGGAAAGCCTCTGGAGATCCTATAGTATTTTCAAGGTAATACTTTCTTATTCATGAGTATTCTGTGTGATTTGTTGGGAAATATTATTTCAAACATGGGCATCTCTTGTAGGTCTATTGCCAATGTGTCACCTTGCTGGCACTGAGAATGCCTAATTGACTCTCGCATCATACCAGCATTGCCTTTGTATACTAGGTGAAAGACATGTTACTGCTCTTGTATTTATTTAGTTTTTATATTGTTTTTGAGCTTTCTAAGGTGAATACAGCTTTCATGTATACCAAGGCTGTATCTATATAGGAATACTTGCATAATTTTCTGCTATGATCTTGTGAACTTGGGACACACTTGCATAGCCAGCCAAGTGTGAATCATCCAACATAAGTAAAAGTTGGGAAGGGATTAAATAAGATTAGGATTCAGATACATGAAGTGATAGAGGAGCTGGCCCTGCTGTCAGGCAAAGCTACCCTCTTATGTGGCCAAGAATGAGCCTTCAAAGACCAGTTATGTTAATAAGACACCTGCTATAAACAATATGTTCTTAAGAAAGTTAATAAAGAGCTCCAGGCCAGTGACTGTTATGAGTCAGCAGAAATGGACTATTTAATCAGATAAAATGTTTAAATATTAAAAAGGGCATTATTCTAATTGTTAAAATAAAAGTAAAACAGAATGGTAGCTAGTATGCAGTCTTTTCTGAGAGGCTCAATTGTGCTAGTGCTACATACAATTAATTTTAAAAGCTGATGGCTGCTAGTTTACATCCAAAAAAATATTACATATTTATAAGAGTGTTTGGATGACAAATGCATTGAAATTAATGCTTTTCTTCTTTTACATAGTAAACTATAAGCACTTAGTCATTATCTTATGCTTTTTTGTATGCTCAGGATTAGCACATTTAGAAAAGGTTGATAAATATTCATTGAAGGAAAGAAGGGAAGGAGAAAGAGACAGAAACTGTAGTTGGAAAGAGAGAGGGAATAAGGAAGGAAAGAATGCAGGGAGGAAAGAAGGAAGCAAACAATGAGTGAAGATTACAGTAGTTTTGAACTTTTTTAGGTTGAAACATACAGAATTTACAAAAATAGAGAAAAATCTCTTCTCAAATGTTTATCTTGTTACCATTATTTCTTGCCACTTGAAAGGAGTTAGAGAGGAGTTTAGTCAGATCTAGTATACCATACAGGTGCTTAAGAGGTAAAACTCGTATCACTTTTTAAGGGATGAGTTTATACATATAATAAAGAGAAAGAACCAAATAGAATCTTATTATACAATGAATGTGGTTAATTTATCATGTAGACACAGTTATAACTTTCTATATCACTTCTGCTCCTGAGTAAAACTTTCTTACCATGAATTATAGTATTGTCTAATTATATTGAATATAACATAAAGTATGGAAGTTTTTCTTAAAAGTATTTCTAAAACATCCTTGCAAATAAGTCCCAGTTGTTGTTAGTCTGCCATTTGCCAGAAAATAAATGTGATAATTGTGCACATAGAACATAAAACAAAGTAACCCATACATTTTTGGGAACCTGTGCCTCTTCTATGTCTCTATCTAGAGACTTTTATAGTTTAAAATAGACTACGATGTTAACTGAATGAACACAATGAGTGTGTGTGTGTGTGTGTGTGTGTGTGTATGTCTGTGTCTGTGTATGTATGTGTAGGTATCATAATAGCTAGATACATCTTCATTGAATAAAGTGTTAGCCTTTTCTTTGTTCTTTCTACCTGGAAATAAATCTTTCTGACTTTCTTACCTGAATCAGGCCTCCAATGGCAACTATCAGCTGTAAACCACAACATGAAGAGAAACTATATAGATTTAATTTAGAATTTAGGATTTAATCTAAATTTCCAATCTTTTTGCCACAGTGCTCTCTCAGGACTAATATATTTCAAAACTACTTTTGTGTTCCAGTAACTTAGTCTATGTGTCAATTCTGAATCCTCTCTTGGATACAGAGAGATTGCTTTCTTGGTTGTTCCCATAGATACATAGAGTTTTCTATCCCATTCACTCATTCAGCAAGTATCTATTGAGCATCTTATATGCTGTATGCTCTTCTAGGTTCCATAGGTACAGTATGAGTAAAGCAAACTCCCTGCCCTCCTGAAGCTTACATTGTATGTGTGTGTGTGTGTGTGTGTGTGTGTGTGTGTGTGTGTGTATACACACACAACAAAAAATATATATTTTATATATTTTTATGTATATATATACACATACACACATATATATATATATGTATATATCAAATCAATGATAAGTCCTATGAAGAAAACTGAAGCAAGGTAAGAAGATAAGAGAGCAAGGTGGGGACATTTTTCTTTGGGGCGGTCAGAATAGTCTTTTGGAATAAAGTGGAATTTGAGCAGGGACCATAAGGAAATGAGGGAGGGAACCATGCTGATGACTGTGGGAAGGATCAAGTCCTAAGGCAGGAGTGGATACTGAGAGACAGCAAGGAAGCCAGTGTAGCTGGAACAGATGTATCAAGGCAGGGTTGAAAGGAAATTACAGTAGAGCAGTCACCAAGGACTAGGTCATAGAAGACCTTGAAGGCAGCATTAAATACTTTAGATTTTATTGTAAATATGATAAGAGACTTCATGTGACTTATATTACAAAAGAGTTGCCATGGCTTTCATGCGAATGGGCTGTGGGGCACAAAAGAGGAAGCAAGAATTTGGCTAGGAAGCTATTGCAACTGGATCTGCACTAGACATGGTGGTTTACACCTGTAATCCCAGCCCTTTGGGAGGCCAAGGCGGATGGATCACGAGGGCACAAGTTCAAGACCAGCTTGGCCAAGATGGTGAAACCCCATCTCTACTAAAAATACAAAAATTAGCCAGGCGTGGTGGCAGGTGCCTGGAATCCCAGCTACTTGGAAGGCTGAGGCAGAGAATTGCTTAAACTTGGGAGGTGGGCTTTGCAATGAGCGGAAATCGCACCACTGCACTCCAGCCTGGCCGACAGAGCAAGACTCTGTCTCCAAAGTAAAAAAAAAAAAAAAAAAAAAGGAATGGGAAAGCTCAGACCAGTGGGTTTACTTTACAGTAGGGTATGATGAGAATGATTGGATTCAAGAGGAGCATTTAAACACCTTTGGAATCCTTGCAACTAAAATTAGCCTATGTTAGAGATGTTCCCTGCAGAGTTGTGGACTTTTTTGGTAATAGTGCAAACCTTTATTCAAAGATTTGGCAAAATCCCTAAAGCCTATTGTATGGCCTGCAGGAAAAAACTGTTGGTCAGTGCCAATGAAAGTCTGACATGGGATGAGACCTTCATGGTTTTATGAGAAAAATATATTACCAACCCAAGGGAAGTAAATTAAATATAACAACACAAAACCAGAATATTTGGAATGACAAAACATTTCTTTTAAAACATATTCTTCTGGCTGTGTGCAGTGGCTCACATCTGTAATCCCAGCACTTTGGGAGGCCAAGGCTCACAGATCACTTGAGATCAGGAGTTTGAGACCAGCCTGGCCAAAATGGTGAAACCCCATCTCTACTAAAAATACAAAACTTAGCCGGCCGTTGTGGTATGCATCTGTAAACCTAGTTACTCAGGAGATTGAAGCAGGAGAATCACTTGAACCTGAGAGGTGGAGGTTGCAGTGAGCTGAGATTGTGCCACTGCACTCCAGCCTGGGTAACAGAGCAAGACACCATCTCAAAATAATAATAATAAATTTTAAAAATGAAATGTAAATACCTAATGTAGATGACAGGGCGATCGATGCAGCAAACCACCACCATGGCATGTGTATAGCTGTGTAACAAACCTGCACGATCTGCACATGTACCCCAGAACTTAAAGTATAACAAATAAATTTTAAAAATAATTAAATAAAACAATAAAAAATAAAATGTATTTTCCCTACGCAGTAATATTTGCTTTTCATAGTAAACTTTGCTCATTACATATTATGTCTCTGTGCTCAATTCCTTTACTTTCACTTTATTGCTACTTTTTTAGTTATTAAAGGAGTATATTATTTAACGAAGACTTTTTAGTGCAGCAAAATAAAAATACTTTTACTTCTTACACAAAAAATTATTTCTTTTGCTCCTGTTAGCTTCATCTCAAGCAGAATGCCATTCACACCTCAGAGAGCTTCTATAATACAAGATACACCGTCTGTCAAGTTAACTGATGGTCAGAAGTACCATCTACTGAGCATTTAAACTAGCTTAAGACAAACTGTGCCATGTGAGAAATTTGTCTTCGGGAACTCCTTCATCAATGTTGATACTTTTATACTCATTTTCTATACCTAGAATCCTCATTGCCATGTTCTGTTACCTCAATTCCTCAGGATTATTCTTTCCTAATTTACTCTCCTGCTTCAAACATTCAATTCTCCCATAAGCCACTTCTTCAGAGCTTTCCAAGGCAATTAGATGATTATATTTTACCTCAGTTTTTCAGAATTTGAGATTACCTGCATTATGTAGTAATATCTGATGAGACAGTGATGGGTGCATAATACTATTCTTGCCATGTAGCCAATATATAATTTTATAAAATCTTTTAATGCCTTAACTCAAAGAATTGGTAAGAGATGATTGATAAAATGTCAAACAGTGAAGCTTTTTGGATTCTACATTGTGCCTTAGTTGAGAAGACTGAGTATTCTATTTAAAAATCAAGATAGACTGGGTGTGGTGGCTCATGCCTGTAATCCCAGCTCTTTGGGAGGCTGAGATGGGCGGATCACCTGAGGTAAGGAGTTCAAGATCAGCCTAGCGAATGTGGTGAAACCCCATCTCTACTAAAAATACAAAAATCAGCCGAGTGTGGTGGCCAGTACCTGTAATCCCAACTACTCAGGAGGTTGAGGCATGAGAATTGCTTGAACCCAGGAGGCGGAAATTGCAATGAGCTGAGATCATGCCACTGCACTCCAGCCTGGGCGATAGAGCAAAACTCAGACTGAAAAAAAAAAAAAATTAAGATAAATCTCTCATGAACATATCCAAGCAAAATCATTGAGTACCTGTTATGTACAAGATGACTAGCAAGAAATACTGTTACTGAGTTGATTGCTGATGTCAGGAAAAGGAAAGTGGTATTATTCTTTGAACCTTCTCTCAGAAAATCACTTTTTCCCTTCATATAGCTGCATGGGTGTGTTTACTTTAACACAATATCACATGGGAGAAGCAAAAAGACCTGAGTGAAATATAACTGTGTTTTAATTCTGGTTCCACCACTAACTACCTGAATAATCTTGGGCAAGTGTTTCTTTTGGAAACTTGTTAACTCCTGTATAAATTAGAATAATACTTACTGAAATTCAACAGGTATCTTACTCAGTTTAGGCTGCTTTAACAAAATACTATAGACTGGGTGGCTTAAACAATAAACATATATTTCTCACTGTTCTGGAAATTGGGAAGTTCAAGATCAAGGGACTGATAAGTTCAGTGTCTGGTGAGGGCTCTCTTCCTGACTCACAGATGGCAGAGAGGAAAAGCTCTAGTTTCTTCCTCTTGTTATAAGGACAGTCATCTAATTCTGGAGACTCCATCCCTATGACCTCATTTAAACCTGATTACCTCCCAAAACCACCTGCTAATACTATCACATTGGGCATTGGAGTGTCAACATATGAATTTGGGGAGAGGCACAAACATTTAGTCCATAATAAGAGGGAAATACATATCACATATAAAGCAACACATCTTCAGGTTTATAAATATTAGTCACTTCATATTCTTAGTCTTATTCTTGGGAAAAAGATTCAACTTTTAAGTCTGCTTTGGTAGGTGTGGCCAGCACCATGCTTTGTTTAGGGCTTGACAGTTTATGGGAATGATAATCATGATCCTTTTACAGTAAGTTGATAATGGTGATTCCCTTTAGTTCTTGTTGAGATCATAATACCAAGAGTCAGAGAGGAAAGTATTTTGGCATGTAATAAGAATTCCCCTTGCTGTACTGATCTGTAAATGTCCTATATACTGACTACATATAATTACTTTTCCAAGTGGTTATAAAAATAAATAATACTATCTATTATTTAAAAATTTTATAATGATTTCCTTAAAATGGAATAAAACATTGGTTAATAAGCAAAATATGTAGGAAACAAAAAATAAAAATTATGCAAGGTAATTTAAAAAATTCTTTATATTAATACTTTGCATTCACAGTTTACATATTTAAAATATTGCCATAAAATATTTTTTCATGGTATTTTCTAGTTTCACTATTTACAAATATTTCAGTTGTGAAAAACAATATTAGCTTATTTTAATTCTGTTGAGAGCATTTCATCATTATAGTATAATTTATTTATACATTAAACATAGATTAATCTGTCGTGGTGATTGCACAGAGAAGTAGGTTTCATTTGTCTAGATTAAATTTCCATTTGTGTAATGCAAGCAGAGTGCAAACTATTTGAGGATCCATTTTTCACATTTTTATACCTCTTTGAAATTTTTCAAAGGGAGAAGAACTTTTTTGATTATATAAATAATATATTCTTGTAAAGTTAAAGAAATCTTCAATGCTCTTCTTCTTGCTTCTATATGCATATGAAAGTACATGTTAATGGTCATTGTTTATCACACAGTCTGGAATCACCATGAGAATCCTCTAATCCTTTCCAGTGTCTTCATAATGTCCCATAATATGAATATTTCCCAGTCTATTCAGTCATTCTCCAGTCAGACAGAATTTACTTTGTTAATAGTTGGTGTCAATACAAACATCTTTTTGGATTGGTGCTTCTATTTTTATGAAACAGATTTCTGAGAGTAAAATTATCAGATAAAAGTATATAACTATTTTAAATTTTGATTGATATCTACAGAATAATTATCAATTCACATTTCTCAGCAAAATTTGAACACATCTTTTTATTTCTAAATTCCCAATAGTAGATGTATTTGCCAATCTGATGAGTGACATGCTTTACACTTACTTTAATTTACATTTCTCTGTGATATATAGTGCCCTTTATATGTATATAGCTCTTCTATAGATTGCCTATTTATAATTTTTGTCTATTTTAAAATTTTTAATTTGTCTTTTTCTTACTGATGAACTTTTTACCCTATTTATATATTAATCCTTCTCTTGTGATATATTTTATAATGATTTACCAGTCATTTAATTATAAACTCTTTTTTTTTTTTTTGAAAGAAAGGAAAAGAGAGGAAAGAAAGTGAGAGTGAAAGAAAGAAAAGAAAAGAAAAAAAAAAGAATGTACGAGAGAAAGAAAGAGGAAGAAAAAGAGGGAGAGAGAACAGGATTCTTGTTCTA
>CAUYLG010013169.1:0-38040 GCA_963573385.1 Cacajao melanocephalus | reverse complement strand
CCATTGTTAAGCACAATTATTGGCATAAAAGAGGTTTTTAATACCCATTTTTAGACTGCATTCTAGCCTGGGCAATAGAACAAGAATCCCGTTCTCTCTCCCTCTTTCTCTTCCTTTCTTTCTCTCTTACATTCTTTTTTTTTTCTTTCTTTCACTCTTCCTTTCTTTCCTCTCTTTTTCTTTCTTTCTTAAAAAAAAAAGATGATCAATGATACAAACATCAGATTTCACCTAAGAGTGTAAGAAATATAAATCTTACTCTATAAGCCATACTGCCTTTCAAATGATACAGTTTTACAACCTTTTAGAAGTTGTATTTGAAGACTTGGCAGATTCTGCTTGAGATTGTTTCATTCAAATTTTATTACATTAGCCAGTCTGAAGGCTCTTTATTTGAAAAACTTCTCTTAAATCATTGTAGCAATGCTACAAGGATGCTGTTGAGAACTTTGTTCATTGCATTCGAGCATGCCATTTTTTTATGAGAACCTTGTGAAGGAATTTCTTCACTTGGTAATAACACGATAAATTGTTTTTCCTTTCCCTAAACTGTGTAAGTGATAGTATTGTACTTTTTGCATTAGTTTTGGAAATATTAGGGCCATGTCTGTGGCTCTTCTTGGTCATGTCCTGGACTTCACGTATACTTAGGTCTTACACATCTCAGCAGGCACTGGTCTTATGTGTTGATGTCTCATGTTAATACCGTATCACTGGGTAAAGTTTAAGTTTTATTTTATATACTGTTTCAAATTCAAAAGTAAATATAATTTATATATTATAAACCTTTCCATCCAAATGTTTAAAATTAAACACACACACACACACACAAATAAAGATATATATTTGGGAACTTTCGGTTAAAAGAAAATAATTCTACTCGGAAAATGTTTCAATCTAAAACACCTTACTTTTCTGAGAGTTCTAGATAGTAAAGATTTTATTCTACTTAATAAAATAAGTCCTTTATTCCCCCAAAGGCTCACTCTATTTACTAAGAATTCCTACACATAGAGGACAGCAAAACAGGAAGTGTTTGCCGAATAAGATTTATAAATGATATACTGCCTAAATAGCATGACGAACTTAAGATGAAAAATCTTTTGGATTCATAATCAACTCTGTTTCCATTCAACTGTTTCCCATGAGAAATTCAAATCAAATTATGCAAAATAGCAATTAGATATAAGCTCTTCAGAGGAATTATTTGGTTGAACTTCCAGTAAAGCCAAGTCTTCATAAAAGCCATTAATTAGTGTATCTTTTGTCTCAGCAGGGAAACTAAGAATTGAAGTCCTTAAACTTCATTTAACCTTCAGAAGAGTCTCTGCAGGTCTATCTTAAAATTCTCTGGAGGGGTGAGGGTAAGGGGACCAGCGAGAAAATATCCAGAAAAACCAAGATGAAAATGGTTATTGATGCAGTTGTTTGGATAAAAGTCAAAACAATATTTTCAAACTATGAAATTCCTCTTAGTTATTAACCAGCAATGTATGCAGTAAACATTCCTGACCTTTACTTCATCTCCAACTCCCATTCCCATTACAAAGAGTTTTATTTTTGTGTTTGTTTGATTCTTTTTCAAGAAGTATGAATTAATATCCAAGGGAGCATCCGTTTACTACCAGAATTCATCATTGTAAAGCAGTTTCATGTAGACACCTTGTTTGAATTTCTTATTGCTGCTGTAAAACGTTACCCACACTTGACGGCTTAAAACAACACAAATTTATTTTCTTAGAATTCTGAAAATAAGATGTCTGAAATCAGTTTCCTTGGGCTGAAGCAGAGATGTCAGCAAGGCTGCACTCTTTCTGGAGGTTCTGGGGAGGGGATCAATTTTCTTGCCTTTTCAGGCTACTAGGGGCCACTGTATTCCCTGGCTTATGGCTCTTTTTTCCACCTTCTAAACATATTATTCTAATCTCAATCATCATGTCACTTTCTACTCTAACTCTGACTCCTCCTGTGCCTCTTTGTATGGGCCACTGGGATTGCATCATGCCCACCCAAATAATCCAGGATAATCTCCCCATCTCAAGATCCTTAACTTGGTCACTTTTGAAAGTTCCTTTAGCCTTATAAAGTAACCACAGGTTTCAGGATCTAGGAAATGAACATGTCTGAAGAGCGATTATTTAGCCACCCTCTGGCCCCCAAAGATTCATATCCATCTCACATGCAAATGCATTCACCCATCTTAATATCTATCCTGTAAAGTCTCAACCCACCACAGCATCATTTCAAAATAAAAATCATCTAATAAAAATCATCAAAAGTCCCAAATGTCATCTAATTCATACAAATTAGATGCAGATGAGACTCTAGGTGAGAGACATCCAGGGGCAAAATTCCTCTTCCATCTATGAAGTTGTGAAATTAGAAAATAAACTATCTGTTCCCAAAGCACAATGGTGGAACAGCATAAGATAACAGATATAGACATTCTCATTCCAAAGGGAGGAAGATAGAAAGAAAAACGGAATCCCTAGCTCTAAGTAATTTCACTTCCAACTGGATAAACTCCATTAGGTTTCAATGCCTGAGAATATTTTGTGTTTTGCAATTTTGCCCTCTGGGCCCTTCTTCTGCCCATAAAACACTTCATTCCCAGTCCATTGGGAGACGTAGGGAGCATTGGGTGGAGTGTGCCTCAGGGATGAAGAGAAAATGCCCATTCTGCCTATCATCTGGTTATAAAATGTGAAAAATAATGGTTAAGTTGTATAAAAATGCCCCCATATCAAATTGCTCCTAGCAAAAAGACCACTTTAAAGGATCTAACACACACACACACACATACACACACACACACACACACACACACACACAACACCTTCACTAGGGTTGTGTCAAAGCTGCAGCATCAAAATATCATGTACACATCTGGAATAATATATAAATATAGCCTGTTGCTACAATTATCCATTTGTATTTTAGAAATACAGCACAGTACACTGTGTAGTGGAAAATTTGGTTAGGGCAGTTTTGTTTCTGAGTGAAATGCAATGATTACTTTGGGATAATCTGATTTTTGTAATGAAAGATGTAATTTAGAACTGTCAAAACTCTTTTGTACAGATAGAGAAAATGAAGAGTGTTTGACCTAAAACTATGAATGCTTAAATTGGTAGAAGGCATAGTTGGTTTTAAGTTTTTTTAATCCCAAATTTGTGTTTTACAGAACCTCATCAAAAATCTTTATAACTCAGAGGTAGACAGACATTTCATTGTTAAAAGGTATACACTAAGGGAGCAATTTATTTTTCTACTTACTTTGGATTAATTTCAGAGCTAAAATTCAGTATGAAAAATGGCTTGCTTATTTTGGATAAGAATTCTAACTGGAACAAAATTGTGACATTTCTGCAATGTGAGCCATCCTCACCTCTAATTCAACAAGCTATCTCTCTATGATATATGCAGAGTATTACTTTGTAAAAATTAAATTGTTATATTTAAATATAACAATAAAAAACAATATTGCTTGTTCCATGTCCACTTTTGGGTAAGTCAGAGCAAAGTCAGATAAGTGGATAAGGGCTTTAAAACATGACGCATGTACATTTCCATTTATTGCCTTTAACTCTTGTCCTATGTGATTAGCATTAAGAGGTGACATCTAAAAGCTTGCAGTTAAAACAAAACAAAACTACCATATTATGTCAAAAGATTGTACTGATTTAAAATTCCAAAATGTTATACAGAAGTATATTACTAAAAACAGATCATCTTTATCAAGTGAGAATAAACCCTATTTTTAAAAGGAGGAATGTAGAAATTTAAATTGTTTTCATAATTTGCCTATTTAAAAAGTATATATACAATTGTATTTATTTTTTAAAAAAGAAATAAAGGCCATGCAGATTGATGTTAGTTGTTTTGTTTTCTGCTATGTCTTTGTTTCACATTGTGTTTCTGTTAGGGGAGAAAGAAAATGAGATCCATGTTACTTTCAAGGCTCTTTCCTAACCCCAGAATTCCTACTCTTAGCATCCACACTCTTCCTGCTCTTGAACATCATGGTATTGCCCAAATCCACTTTAATGAACCTTGGTGCTTAGTACGGTTTCCACTAGATCACAAGTGAGATTATATAATAAAACAAACAAACAAACAACTCACCAACAACATAAACATGTCTTAATGGTACACTTTTAGCACGGAAATGTACAGCTTTTTCAGAAGTATTCATTCTAGAGGACAGTGTGTTATGATACATCCATCAATATCATATATATTATGGAATGTTCTCGGTATGACTGATTTACATAAATTAAAATAAATTACAATATGTTGAGTCAAATAAATGCACTAAAACACTGTTTCTGCTATTGTCTTTAAGTTTTAATCTTCTTTTGTGATAACCTACGGGTTTTTTCCCCCCAAACACTAAAGTTTGAGCCAGAGTAGCTACCTAAAAATATTTATTAGACAAGTAATTTTAATTATTTTTACTTGATTTAAAAGATAATTCAACTTTAAAATAGCAATAATATAGTTTAATACACCTCAAGCCAAGGTTCATAAATTGAAATCCGTAATAATTCTCTTAACTCTGACCTTTCATAGCATGGATATAGTACTAAAGCCATTACAATTGAGACTATATTGTTTTTGCCATGAATTGAGTATCAAAATTACTTGAAGCAGTTTCAGATACATTGCATGATACTCTTGTGCCCAATGGGCTTATAAAAATAGGACTGATAAAAGAACCAAATCAACAGGCTGAGAAGTAGATATCCCTAAAGTTAAAGAGTACCCTATTTAGATTTTGTTTTTTGGTGGGGATTGAGCTTGCTTCAGATTCTTCCATATTCCTAACGATTTTATCATTGAGGGTAAACTTCCCAAGTTAGATAACAGTTAAAAGTTTATAGAAATGATTTAAAAGAACAATTTGGAGAACAGGGAGGAAGAGATATTTCTGGTCTAGTTTACTTGTAGGACTCAAGGGGGAAGAGGAGAGAAATACAGACACATGAAAGTAAAAACATGTCTGCTTAGCCAATGCAAATGACACACGAGAAAGACACACCCAGAACTGATAACACCTGCAGAGCTCTACAGAGACCAAGAAGTCAAGTCCCATAAGGCTGCAGGGTACATTCACTATTTAGTCACTTTTAAATGTGTACATTTGCCATTCAGATTTACCTTCGACTTACTCAAAGTGGGAGTGTAGTTAAAGTTATATCATTTAAGAATTCAATGCGTATTAATTGAGGGCCTTTATTGTCCTAGGCTTGGCTTTAGGTGCTAGAGGTAGAAAGTTGAGACAAAGTAGGCAACCTGCTCTCCTTCTAGCAGTTACAATCCCTTTACAGTAGGATGGAAAATAAACACCGAAACTGGGACTATAGAAAGAAAATGGGGATAAAGTTCTAACAGACAAGCAACAAAAAAATGTAAAGACAGTTGGGAAGAGAATGCTTGTACATTATCGATCCTCTAAAACCAGGAAACTTTAAAAGCTCACATTTGCCATAAAACGTCTATTAGATCAGGTAAATGTAGATGGAGCTTTAGCAAAATTATACCTACCTAATGAGAGCTATTATTAAAGCAACCAGCAGTGGGTGGAAGAGCATTCATTACTCTTTCATCAGTTATTCCCATGATTCATACAAGTGTTCTTCATCACTGATTTATTAGGCTTAAAATCCAATGTTATTAAAAGGTAATTCTAAATCTTATCAAAAAAGCAAAACTGTTACATGAAAGCTTCTGAATAACAAATGAGCTAAAATGAAAGAACAAAAAACAAGCCTCAGGGAGCTCACATAGTTAAAAAATAATCACAATACAGTAACTATGGGACTGCAATCAAACCTGCCGCATAAATGTACTGTTATCCAGTTATCACTCACCTGCATAGTACTGCTGCGTTCTCAGGAGATGAAATTCTATAATACAATTAAACTACTTAGTTATGCCCATGAAGGCGAATTATAGGACTAAAAGAATAACCTCCATCTATAGGAATCCAGCAAACTAGAAACCTTCCCATAGTTTCCACATTCCCTCTCCCTTCAATAATTCCAGGTGGCAAAGGTGAGAAATCTTAAAGCAACTTTCTGTCTTATTCTCCCTTATCTAGAGCCATTTAAAATGAGAATGATGGTCAAGAGGTCATGTAATTTTAAAATAGATAAAAAGACAGAATGTTCTATATATGGTAGTTGTTAAAGCCGGAAGGGAGATCGATGAATACATTAGATTAAAATGAACAGATGAGTAATTTGATTGATTCATTCATTTATTCAGATATTTACTAAATGCTTTATCTGCTTCAGACGCAGACTCTTCCCCCAGAGAGATTAGTAGCATGGCTTGCTTACATTCTAGCAGAAGAAACATTAAATAAATAAATTTACAAGCATCAAGAATGATGTGGAAGGAAGATATTAAATGGGAGATTCCTGTGTTTTGTCCAGGATCTGGATAGGAGGGCTAAGATAGGGAGAGAAGGGGCATATCAGAATTTCTGGAAAAAAATATGGAGATAAAGAGAAGGTAGCAGTATGTCCAGTTTGAAAAAGCCTCAAAGGTAGCATTAATACATGCACTCTAATTGAGGGCCTTCGCCTATATCCAAGTCTGAGATCTTTAAAAAGATCTTCTTCTCTCAGCAAGTCCGATGTTCCATTTCCATTGGTAATGGGGAGGGTAGGAGAGAAGAAAAGTACATTCTTTTGGCAGGTGAGAACAAACTCGCTTTCTTTGAAGAAGAGTAGTAAACCACGGTTGACAGTTCTGGAAATGACAAGATCAGGATCATGCAAACCAGCAGCAACTCCATCAGCTCTTACCTCATTTCTTCTGCAGCATCCCCAAACTTGAATCAACAATTTAGCCCCACCTGCACATAGCTGTCTTCAGCCTCTCAGACAAATCCCAGCTGGGACAGAACTTAGATGCTATCAGTAGAGTGCAGCAAAGGGTTAGTCCTGGGGTCCTGTTTAGCTGAAGTTTTTTCCTCTTTCCTCCATGGTGGCTCAGTGTATATAGGTTGGCCTTCTATCTTGATGCCTCCTTAATACGGCTCATGTCCCTCTCAGTCAGAATGAGGCCATTTCTAGAACCTGTTCTCATGGGTTGGTTCCCTCCCTCCCTCCTTTCCTTCCATACAGCTCTTCTCATCGGATGGTTCTCCTCTCTTCTCTTACTCCCCTCCTTTCCCCTCCCCTCTCCTCTCCTTCCTTTTCTTTCTTTCCTTCTTTTTTTTTTGAGATAGGGTCTCCCTCTGTCACCCGGGCTAGAGTGCAGTGGCATAATCACAGCTCACTGCAGCCTCCATCTCTTGGGCTCAAATGATTCCCCCAGCCTTGGCCTCTCAAAGTGCTGGGACTAGTGCACAAGACACCCTGCCTGGCCAGGATGGTTCTCTTGATAATGCACCTGGCCATCCACTTTTTCTGTAGGTGACTAGGCTTTGCTTCTCATACTGTGGGCCTCTGACTGGGGTCCTCTGACAAATACACAAATTTCCTAAAACTGCCATGCAATTCTAGTTCACTCTACCATCACCTAAAATGTCCCATTTCAGTGGCCTGTTTGTGGGCTGGATATTCCTAGTTCTTAGGCTGCCCTCCATTGTGCCTGGAAGTATTTGGTTGACCTCCCTAAAGGTTGCAGCATTAGCAAGCTGGGTAATTCAAGGCATTCTCCAGCAGGCACTATTTTTAGGGTAGTTGTTTCCTTCAGGCATTGCAGTTACTCAAACTGATGTTGAAATGATAAAATGGCACCAAGCCACTGATAATCACTTGGGCCCAATTAGTGGTTTGTTCACTGACATTTTAATTTTTCTCTGCTTTCTACTGAATGAACCTACTGATGTCTATGCATCTGAATTTGTTCTCTGACTTGCAAATTTAAGAACATGATACTGAACATAGACAAAATCTTTTATCCAACACTTTTGGCTATGGGAAAAAATAATCTAAGCCTTGGCTTCACCATCAAAAATATTCATGTGCACACCAGAAGCACAGAATTTAGTCTATGACAAGTTGTTCTTATATAATATGCTGGCTCTCTCTGTAACCAGATTGTGACTTCTTCATGCCAGCCAAAAAGCTGATATATTCTTGGAAATGTCTCTTCCAGAATTTAAAAAAAAAAAAAAAAGATAGTTTACACTCTAGGAAATTATTTTGCCCACAAAAGAAACAGATGCATTCTTCCTTAGGGGTTAAGACCTCCATGTCCTTCAGTTATATTTGCAGAAGTCAAATTTGTCAAATATCAGTATATGGTTTTATTGGAGAGATGGTTTTTCTTGGTTCTCGTGGAAGAATTTCTATTGTATTCTTACTATAGTACAGAAGTTCTCAAGACTGGCTACACACTGAATCACCTGCTGAGTTTTAAACAAATCCTTCTATTGCCTATTCATCGTCTGCCAGGGACTTTGATTTAATTGACCTGGGGTGAGGCCAGGCATTAAGTCTTTTTTTCAGAGCTCCCCAGGTGATTCTACTGTGCAGCTAGGGTTTAGAACCATGGTGACAGGGGGTCACTTTGTTTTCTTCTTTCCTTGCTATTAAGCGCTGGAATCTTGGTTACTTGGACGAATATTTACCCTCAGGTATTTTCACTCCCTTAGTCTCAGGTATTCCTTTCCAGGCAGACTAGGTTGGAATAAATGAACTTGAGTGAGGCCCAGAGGAGCATCAGTTCCATGTGAATATCTGTCCATCCCTGAACCCCTAGGAGCCTTCCTGGAGATTTCCTCAGTCTCTCCTTCTGATGCTTTGGAACAGATGGTTTGTCTTAACAAAACATTTTGCTATTTTTAATTTGTTTGATGATTTAAGGCCAGATTCCCTCAGAAAACACAAAAACCTTCAGTGTATTTAAAGGCCGTCTTAAATCCTACCAGGTAAAGTTTATTTTACACTCATCAGTGAATTACCCAACACCAAATTCATTCTCCCTTTATTTTGCGATATCTATATATCTCATCATTTTACATCTCCCAATAAATGCAGGATTTAGTATTCTAGTGCCTCTGAAGGTCTCCTCCATGTCTAGAATGCTCCTTTTGACAAATGATATTTAACGCTGCTGACAGAAAAGCTATCTCTCTGCCCAATGCCACCTGCTATTCAAAAACATTCAATATTTGTTTTATATTTTTATTCAAGTTTTGCTCTTTAGGAAATGCCATTAGTGATGTAATAGGTGGCATTCCATTAAGTTACATATGTTCCTTTCAACTATCCTTCAATGCTATTATGAAATAAAGAAAATAAAATTTTGAAATGCAAAAGTCTGTATTCTGCCATATGCAAAATATAAGGCATTTTTTAGCCTTTTGTGGGAGGACTGGCAGTAGAGATTAACATTAACCATTTTTTTCCTTTTCCAAACAAAATATGGTCACATTATTGTATGGCTTAGTTATTCAGCCTAAATTAAATGCCACAAATAAACACATTCTATGACTTCACTAGTAAATAAGTGCATTTATAATGAAATATGCAAGTTTAGTAACAAATTAATTCAGCTCTTTTTTGGAAGTTTCTATAGCAAGTCTAGTGGTTACCAAAGTAAGAAGATAATGCTGAGTTAAATGGCTTGGTTTTCTTTACCATCATGTCCCTTTGTAATTCCCCCAACTTTTTTGGCAGGATGGGGCAGGGGAAGAGAATAAGATATTTTGCAGTTGAATGTATAAAAGAGAAACCACAATGAGACTTTATATGATGAGATAACGTATCGCCTCCTCTGCAGGGCCTTATCCATCCAATTTTACAATTCTGAAGCTTTGTTATATTACTCTACTTAATTAATATAACAGTTGATTTTACTAGATTTTTCCCAACTGACAAAATCAAATGGTTTCTTTAATGCAATAATAAAACTAGTTTAATTTTATGTGCATTTTTCTATTTATTCTAGCAGTCATAAATCTGAGTTTAGGGATGGCATATTGTTGATCAAAATGCTAAGGAGGACAATGACAGCCTACCATATCTTTTAATGCCCTCTCTTGGCAGAATTAAATAAGTACAATAATGGAAAGTACATTAGACCAGCAATGAAGACTCCCTTGTTCTAACACTGGTTTCTAAAGCAGTTTCCTTACCCATGAAATGAGATGGTGAGACTACCTACCACTATTTAAGTCTATGTTCCTTGGGGCCCTAAGGCAACCATGGAGCCACTCAAGGGGCAGAGGAGGTGAGAGACAGTTACACAGCTTCCACTTCTTCCAGTCTTCTCTTTCACCTGTTTTACAGTTAGGGCTATTTTTATTTGGGCAAAAATGGTTTAAGTTTCTAAAACTAGTTTGAAGCACCATGAGAATAAAGATTGGCTAGAGTCTTCTTTAATAGCAGAAGTGGAAGGATACTTTACAATAAGGTTTAAATTCCTATGTTATGTGTTCTATGCCTGACTAGAAAGCTGAACTTACATGTCAGACAGTGATACTGTATAGACTTTGATATGAGAGGAGAAAATCTTAGAGCAGTGTAAGGCTAGTAACATGATTTGAGACTATCACTTCCATTTATAATCCAGTACAGTATGTCATAATTACTTGAAAAGCTTTCAGAAAAAGAAAAACATCAATACTGGTGATATCCCATGTGTACTGAAAATCTAAAGAAAATGGGAGATAGCTGCATTGTTACATATTTTGAAAATATATTCCCAGGTTATTCTGTTGCTCACCTTCAATTAAGAACCATTATTTACACTATTGTTTTGTGTGTTTTCACTCAGTTTTCTATTTGATTTCTCATCATAAAATGAATACCACTACGTACAGTAATCGAATCACCTGGGTTTGGGAAGCAGAATTTTCTTTTTACCCTAAAGAAAATTCTTCATAAAGAGTGAGCAGTGCAATCTTATAAAAAATGGCCTGCTCAGGTACACAGAGCACTTGCAAACCATAGCTGAACTTCATTAGTGCTACCAAAGAAAGGCAGTGCTAGATTCCTGCTGAAGAAAAGATAACCAGAATTCCCACTGTGTATCAATCTCAATTCTGGTCTATGTCAGTTAGCAAAAGCCATTAAAGGCTTCGCATCTCCTTGAAGGGAATCAACCTGTTTTGACTTCCCAGCTGCAATATGCAATACGATGAAGAAAGATAAAAGGGTAAGAGATCTAAGAAACTGGGTGTTACTTGCTTTACTTGAATATGTTTCCCAGGAATATAAATGGAAATTTATAAACAATTCTCCTTTCAATCATTACTGTTTTTATATGCTGGAAAATTGGGGTGATGTGTTGATAGAACACTTTTAATACTCATCCTCCAAGAAACCTGAGATCAAGCTGCAAAGTGGAATTCTATGGTAGTCAAAGAGTTGTTTTGGATAAAAACCTGTGCTAGTGGTGTCCACCAAGGCAACAATTTTGGTGGAAAAAAAAAGATGTCTAATACAGCAGTATCTCCAAAGTTATGCTCTCTTGTTTCCAACCCAAATTTTGTTGGTAGCAGTATGGCCTTTGGAAGCTCCCATAAACCCTCTGCCCCTCAGTGCCTGATTACCAAGTTTTTAGTGAAAGCTAGTCATTGTTCCTACTACCATTGCTACCCAAATCAATCCATCCCAGGCCTGACTTCGCAGCCAGGAAGAAATTTTATATACAATACAATAAATTCAAATTTTGAATTTGAATTTCAGAATTTGAAATTCAATTTTTCAATTGAATACAACTGAACTTTACTGTATTGTATATAAAATTCCCCAAGCCTCAATTTCCTCCTCTGCACTTGACTGTGGTAAAGACTAAATGAGACGGCTGATTCTTGGCACAATACTTAGCTTATGGTGAGTTGCTACTATGGTGGTGGTGGGAGGATACTGAGCACCTATCAAGTAATGGGTACTCTATTAGTGCCAGATATAAACCAAAAAGGGAGTGGTGGTGATAAATAAGATATAATTAGCCTAAGAGAGGAAGACACGTAAATAATTCTAAATAGAGTGTAAGTTTAAATACAGTTACACTAAAGTGCTATTAGGAAGTGATTAATTCTGTGTGGAGGAAGAGTTGGCTCAGGAAGAATTCTTGGGGAAGGTGGAATGTGGGCAGAATGTTAAAAGAGAGTTGGAAGTAGACAGGTAGAGGTGGTGGAAGAGCATCTGGGGTAGAAAGAACAGCACAGGCAAGCAGTTGGGAGTTAGAGCTCCTGCTCTTTGGGGAGAATGAGAAGAAAGCAGAGGTTCTGGGATCTCAGTGGCCCTGAGTTAGCAGTCTTGCTTCCCAGGTTTTACTAAACTTCCCCAAGCCTCAATTTCCTCCTCTGCACTTGACTGTGGTAAAGGTTAAATGAGATGACTGATTCTTGGGACAACACTTGGCATACGGTGAGTTGCTACTATGGTGGTGTTGGGAGGTTACTGAGGACACTACCGATGATTTGGAAGGAGATGGGGCTCAAAAAACAAAATCAGACCAACCTCCTTTTGGAAACTTTTGGGACAATACGGAGGATATTGGGTTTTTAGGCCAGAAAAAATGTTGAGATGGAGGTTGTAAACATGAGTGAGAGGGATGATCACATCAAAACATCATCCAAGCACCAGCACAAATGCTGGCTTGAATGAGAGAAAGCAAGACCAGATGCCAAGAAGAATACTGAGCAAACGCTATGGCAATAACGCAAGAAAGACAAACTGAAGGCTGGCCTGAGAGCAACAGCAGTAAGGATGGAGCAGGTGAGAAAAGATGATAGACATTTTGGAGAAACCCAGTGACTGTCAGCATGAGGGGAGGGAGAGGAGAGAAATCAGAAGTGTATAACTTGGGCAACTGACGATAATGATTTCTGCCAAGTAAATCAGGGAGTATAGAAGTATGTGTGAGGAAGTGGGTGGATGGGGATCGAGAAGGGGTTTCAAAAATAAGAGTTTAGAATTTAAACTGCCCAAGTTACCCATAAGGCTCCTTAAAAATTACGAGAGAGCACATAATGCTTACCATGTATTAGTTTTTTCAGGGAAAAGAGAGCTGTGTCAGTAAACAAGGTTTATCTAGCATGCATCTATACCACCCACGGAGGAAGAATGCTTCCTAGTACAGTTCCTTAAGGATCCAGGAAAGATAATCAGACAGCACCATTCTACTAATAGCTAACACTGTGTGGTCTTTAAATACAGTTTTCAAACTCTTCTAATGCATTATCTCATATAAGATGCACCACATCTCATCCACTAAAGGGATCGGGTTGTTTTGCTACTATTTTAAAACTGAAATGGAAAGGCTTGCTTTAGCTGGTTACTGAAGTAACTGGTGCTTTTTAATCCACAGTCTCTAGCCATACATGTGTAACCTATGTGCAAATATTTTGCATTTTTAAAGTTTGACATTGATTTTAGAAAGTGTTACAGTAGTGATACACTACATTTTTAAATGCACAATAATAATTTTAGCCATAAAATATAGAATGTTAATCATAAGACTTGAATTAGGGAAGAAGCTACATTAGGGAAATGTTGAGAAAAACTTTGACAACATCAGTGACTGAACGTTTATACTGCAAAGGACTATGAAGTTCCTGGCCCATCAGTACTAAAGCAGCCACCAGCAAAAGTGAACTGGGAACAGTTATACGAGCCAGACTAACTATCTAGATACTCATGCATTTGCTTGAAAAATTATTGAGCATTTATAATGTTTCATAATTTCTTAGATGCTGGTGTTTCAGAGATGAAAAATATGATCCCTGATCCCACCTCAGTGGAGAAGTCAGAAAACAATCCCATATATTATTATTTTACTATCATGTGTTACTTTTTATGATGGGAAGAAATTCAGAGGGGTAGTTCCAAATCTAGGCTCTAGAGTTAAGGAAGGTCAGTGTCCTTCTCTGCAAGGTGTGTAGGAGTTAACCAGGATGAAAGTTAGACTTTTAACCAATGGGATCAGCCAAGGCCTACTTCATTTTATTTGCAAACTTCCTGCTTCCATGACATCTCTGCTTTGGACTCCTCATATTGACTTTCTTTGGAACTCCTTTCTTGAATAGCTATTTCTGTTATGACTAGAAATTACTCAGAAATGAATCACTATTACCTCTGTTCTTGGGTGGCAAACCTTGGGAAAGAGGTTACCAAATAAACTTAAACAAAATAAGGCACTGCACATACAATTATCAAAAGCCAGAGCTGGAAGGGCATTGAATCCAACTCTTTTTACAAATTGTATACCTATGTAACAAACCTGCACATGTACCCTAGAACTGAGAGTATAATAAATAAACTTTAAAAATTGTGCATATTTATGGAATACATGAGAAATTTTGTGGCACATATATAATGTGTAGTGATCAAGTCTGGGTTATTCATGGTGTCCATCATCCAAGTACAGTATGCTTTTGTTAAGTATGGTCATCCAACTCTGCTATCACACATGGAATTTATTCTTTCAATCTTACTTTTATAAGGAACCTAGGAGGTGTTTATAAATAAGGTAGGAAGTATCTATAAATAAGGCTTAAAGTACAGCCTCTAAAGTTAAGGTAGGTAAAATTCTGCCTGGTGATTTATTCAGAGTAATATAGGCATCCATGCAAATTCAGACATGGCTTGCTCTGCCCACCTCCCCCACTGCCCTACCTCTTCATTTCACCAATAAAGAACACTTGGCTAGGTTTCTATATCCCACATTCACCAAGTTTAATTTTAAGGGTGTAGTTCACTGCAGTTTATTCTGCTTTTTGTCTTTCTAAAAGTGTTTTTTTGTTTTGTTTTGTTTTTTTAAAGTACTGATTTCCATTCTTGAAAGATCCTCATAAGGGGGTGCTTGATAAATACATAAAGGGGATGAAGAAAAGAAGAAAATGAGGAAAGGAGGGAGAAACGGAGGAAGAGAGGGAGGAAGATAGGTAGAGGAGCAAAACAGCGCAAATACAATTTTTAACCATAAGTAACACCCTTAACCAAAGAAAAAAGTAATGGAAAAGTAGTAAAGAGGGAAAGACAGAGTTCATTTTTTTAACAATTAGGGAAAAAAGAGAGAAAAAAAATTGGAAAGCACAGTTAAATGGAAATGAGAAGAGTTTTAATGCCAAAACTATGATTGGACTACCAATTCTAAACCAATGAAATTTTGCCATGTGAGGGAAATTATTTGATGGTGGAATCACTGACATTATATAAATGAGATTAAAAAGTGACTTGGAAAATTACATCCTGCATTTATTGGCCTTAAAATGAATGCCCTCAACTTAAGCCTAATAACTTATTTCTGCCACTGTTGTTACAACCAGCCACCTTTGGTTCACACCATCAACTTCCAATAAAACACAGTTGGCAGCACTGGTTACTGAGGTAGTAGGCTATGCCCAATATATCTGATCCAAATTTAAAAGGATCCCACTGTCTACATCATCAGAGTAAAAGGAAAGAGAAGCTGATCAAAATTGTAGGTAAATAAATAATTAAATGAGATGTTGGTTGCAAATTTTGCAGCTTCAACACCACAAAGACTTTTCATGTAATCCTTTACACAGCAGTCCCTCTCCAGTTAACAGCTGGTATTACTTGTTCCCATGGTTTCTGTTGTATAATAACTAATATATCTTCATAAAGTTGGCAATGGTAAATCAGATTTTCATGGCACAAGTTTAGTGCAGTTTACATATGCTTCCCTCAAACCTAGAGTCAGAAGTATAATACATCATATAAGTACCACTTCTGTCACTGGCCCTCAATCTTGGCTGCATATCAGAATCATCAAAAAGAATGGGAAGAATGCTGCTGTCTCCAGGACCTTCACCCAAAGATTCTGGTGATGGAGGCTGAGCTTTGGTGTGTTGCTGAGCATTAGATCCCAAGTGATTCTAACATGCAGCCAAGATTGAAAATTATTGGTTTAGGTATTTTTAATAAATCAGAGTAAAATTTGAAAACAAAAGCAGGCCTAAGTGCAGAGTAGTTCCTGCCTGTAATCTCAGCACTTTGGGAGGCCAAGGCAGGAGGATCGCTTAAGCACAGGAGTTCAGGACCAGCCTATGCAATGTAATGAGACTCCATCTCTATAAAGAATTAGCCAGGCATGATGGTGCACACTTGTAGTTCCAACTACTCAGAAGGCTGAGGTGGGAGGATCAGTTGAGTCCAAGGGTTTGACACTGCAGTGAGCCATGATTATACCACTGCACTCCAGCGTGGGTGACAGAGCAAAATCCTGTCTGAACAAACAAATAACAAATCAAAAAAACTGAAGTTTTATTTTGTTTTTTTTCCCCCCGCCAAGATGATGAATTAGAGGCTTTCAGCATGCCTCAACCACTTGGAAACAGCAAGATAGTATATAAAGATCAACTCTGTGATCTCTTAATTCAAGAAGAAAAATGGGAATCCAACAGAACTGTGAAAGACACCCCAGATCCCAGAGAGGAGAATACCAGCCAACAGCTCCCATGATGGCATCTGGTTGATAAAAGTTAAATAAAAGTAAAGCCCACTATGTGAGAAAGGCAGAGAGCCGCCCTCTATGACTCATCTTTCCCCAGGGACCGAACAACCCAGGGCAAGGGAGAGTACTTTGTTTCTCCCACGCTCTGGAGCTAACTTGGGGAGAGGTTTGGAGATGCTGTGAGGGAAAGACAACAGGAAACACTACAGACGTTTTCCCAGACCCAGAACTGAGAACAGGATGTCATTTTAATCTGGGCACATACAAAGTCAGCCAATTCTTGGCAACCTGGCAGTGTCACTGTGTAGGCATTTTAGCCTTGGGCCAGAGACTGGAATGCTTTCTCTGGAGTGGGGTAGGGGGTGCCACAGCCGGAACTGTGGCAAGTACCTCAGCAGTAAGGCTAGAATTGTTCTCTCCCCCATCACAAGTCTGTGGGCAGGAGCAGGGCTGCTACAGTTGCAGTTTCTCCTGGGCAATGAGACTTTCAGCCAGGGCCAGCTTGGCAACCTGGAACTGATCTGCCTGTGCCATCGCTGGGTGACCCACCCTGTTCTCCTGAGATGATGGTGCAGCGAGGCACTCTCTGCTCCACCTGCAGGCAGAAATCCAGGCATTCAGAGCACCTGCTTGCCTGGACCAGCAACCTGAGATGACCCATCCTCTGTGCAGAGAACCTCATGCAAGGGGATACCCCCTACTACATGCCCAAATCTATGTACAAGCATTCAGAGCACAGCTTATCTGGATCAGCAGCCTGAACCACCATACTCTTCCTGGACATAGATCATGATGCAGCGTGACCCACTTTGCTCCATGCCCAGGCAGATCTCCAGGCATTCGGAGAACAAGCTCACCTGGATCAGAGCCTGGGCCACCACACCCTTCCTATTCGGAGATCCTGATATGGGGAGGCCCTCTCTTCTAGATACACATATGAATCTACAGACATCTGGAGTTCCCATTCTCCTATATTAGAAGTTTAGGCCATTCTTGTGCAGAGAAAATGAAGACAAGGTGGTTTCCAAGCTCTATGCCTAGGCACACCTTTAGATGTTTGGTGGCTGCCTATGGGAATCTCCCTTGGCACTGGTGCCTGTGCCTACCATTGGGGGATGCATAGGTGGACCTGCCCAGTATGGCTCTGCCCTTTGTGGCCCCCACTGTCCTGGGACTGAGCAGGAAGCTCAGACCACTATACATTCCACTCATCAGCCCTTTGTTTGGGTAACAAACAGCTTCTTCCAAGCAAACAAGAATCAAATATATGCCCAGCCACATTGCCTGCAGCCAATTCTTACCCACTAGCATCATCAATGGGCTTATAGGTTGAACTCCACAGTCCAATATAAAACCTGCCAAGAGAAGTGCATAGGGCTGTAGAAGCAAAGTCAAGACCCTATGCCGCATTCTCTAGAGTCACACCTTCTATGGAATGAAGAAAAGGGGAATGGGGAAAAAAATAACTATACTAATAATATTATAGGGAAAGAAAGTGATATGGTTAGGCTTTGTGTCCCCACCCAAATCTCATCTTGAATTGTAATTCCTATAATTCCCATAATCCCCACATGTCAAGGGAGAAGCCAGACAGAGGTAACTGAATCTTGGGGGCAGTTTCCCCCATGCTGTTCTCATGATAGAGAGCTCTTACAAGATCTGATGGTCTTTTAAGTATTTGGTAGTTTCTCGTGCATTCATTCTCCTTCCTGACACTTATGAAGAAGGTGCCTTGCTTCCCCTTCACCTTCCGCCATGATTGTAAGTTTCCTGAGGCCCTCCCAGCCATGCTGAACTATGAGTCAATTAAACCTTTTCATTCATAAATTACTCAGTCTCAGGTAAGTTCTTTATAGCAGTGTGAAAACACACTATTGCTGGAAGAAAGAAAAAAATCTTATCTACATGAAAATAATAAGAAGAATTAGAAGTGCCAGCATCTACAGATGAAGAGGAATGGGTGCAATAATTCTGGCACCTTGAAAAAGCTGAATGTAGTGATACCACCAAAGGATCCCACTAGCTCTCAATGATCCCTAACTAAAATGCAGACCCAGAAATGACAGATAAAGAATTCACTGCGTGTATTGCAAGGAAGATCAATGACATCCAAGACAAAGTTGAAAATCAACACAAAGAAACTTCTAAAGCAACCCAGGAAATGAAATAAGAAATAGATATGTTTAAAAGAAATCAATCAGAGCTCCTAGAATTGAAAACTCACTTAAGGAACTTCAAAATACAATTTAAAGCTTTACCAATAGACTTGACCAATAAGCAGAAAAAATAATTTCAGAGTCTGAAAACAAGCCTTTTGAATTAACCCAATCAGATAAAAATAAAGAAAAAAGAATTTTAAAATATAAACAAAGTCTGTGAGAAATATGGTATTACTTAAGGCAACTAAACTTATAAATTATTGACATTCCTGAGAGAGAAGGAATAAAAGCAAACAACCCAGAAAATATATTTGAGAGAGTAATTCAAGACAACTTTCCTAATTTTGCTGGAGGTTGGCATACAGATACAAGAAATCCGAGAACACCTGTGAGATACTACACAAAATGAACATCACCAAGGTATATAGTCACCAGATTGCCTAAGGTTAATGCTAGGGAAAAAAGAATCTTAAAGGCAACTAGAGAAAAAAGGCACATCACAGACTAAAGGGATCCCATCAGGCTAACAGTGGATGTCTCAGCAGAAACCTTACAAGCTAAGAGAGATCAGGGACCTATTTCCAACACTTTTAAAGAAAAGAAATTCCAACCAAAAATTTCATATGCTGCCAAACTATGAATCACAAGTGAGGGAGAAATAAAATCTTTTCCAGACAAGCAAGTGCTAACATAATTTGTTACCACCAGACTGGCCTTACAAGAGATGCCTAAGGGAGTTTTAAATATGGAAACAAAAGAACAATATCTGCTACCATGAAAAACAAATACACAGCCCAGAGACACTATAAAGCAACCACACAGTAGAAACTAAACAGCAGCCAATTAACAACTTCATGATAGGATTAAAACCTCATATATCAATATTAACCTTAACTGTAAATGACCTAAATGTCTCCCTTAAAAAGCACAGAGTGGCAAGTTGGATAAAAAAACAAGACCTATCTGTCTGCTGTTTTCAAGAATCCCATCTCACATATAACAACACCCATAGGTTCAAAGTAAATGGTTGGAGAAAGACCTACCCAACAAACAGAAAACAAAAAAGAGGAGGAGTCACTATTTTTATGTCAGATGAAACAAACTTCAAACCAAAGTAAAAAAGGACCAAGAAGAGTATTACATCATGATAAAGGGTTCAATTCAACAATAAGAGTTAACTATACTAAATACGTACACATTGAACACTAGAGCACCCTGATTCATAAAGCAGGTAGGTACTTCTAGACCTACAAAAAGACTTAGCCATACCAAAATAGTGGGGGACTTCGACACCCCACTGAGATCATTAGACAGATTATTGAGGCACAAAACAAAGAAATTCTGGACTTAAACTCAACACCTGACCAATTAGACTTAACAGACATCTACAGAATAATCTACCCATCTACCACAGAATATACATTCTTTTTAACTGTACACAAAACATACTCCAAGATCTACCACATATTTGGCCATAAAGCAAATTTTGATAAATTCAAAACAAATCAAAATTATACCAACCATACTATCATTCCACAGTGGAATAAAAATAGAAATCAATACCAAGATCTCTCAAAACCACACAGTTACATGGAAATTAACTACGTGTTCTCGAATGACTTTGGTAAACAACAAAATCAAGGCATAAATAAAATATCTTTTGAAATCAAAGAAAACAGAGACACAACATATGAAAACCTCTGGGATACAGCAAAAACTGTGTTAAGAGGAAAGTTTATAGTGCTAAATGCCTACCTCAAAAAGTTAGAAAGATCTCAAATTAATGATCTAACATCACATCTAGAGGGACTACAAAAAACAACAAATTACCCCCAAAGCTAGCAGAAGAAAAGAAATAACTAAAATCAGAGCAAAACTAAAAAAAACTAAAACCTGCAAATCCATACAAATAATCTATAAAATAAAAATTGAAACCTCCAAATCCATACAAATAATCTATGAAACCAAAAATTTGTTTTTTGAAATGATAAACAAGATCAATAGACCATTAGCTAGGTCAACAAAGTGAAAAGAGGGAAGATCCAAATATGCACAATCAGAAATGGCAAAGGTGATATTACAACGAATATCACAGAAACTCAAAAGATCTTCAAAGGCCATTAAGAACACCACGACACACAAACTAGAAGATCTACAAGAAATAGACAAATTCCTGAAAACACACCATCTCTCAAGATTGAATCAGGAAGAAATGAAAACACTGAATAGACCAATATCAAGTTTTGAAATAGAATCACTAATAAAAAAAAAAAACTACCACCAAAGAAAGCCCAGGACCAGATGGATTCACTGCTGATTGTACCAGATACACAAAGAAGAGCTGGTACCATTTCTACTGAAACTATTCCAAAAATTGAGAAGAGACTGCTTCCTAACTCATTCTACAAAGCCAGCATCACCCTGACAATAAAAAAACCTAGCAAAGAAACAACAAAAAAGAGAAAACCACAAGCCAATATCCCTAATGAACATAGTCACAAAATCCTCAGCAAAATACTAACAGTTTGAATCCATTAGCACAACAAAAAGTTAATTTACCATGATCAAGTAGGTTTCATTCCACTATCAAGTAGGTTTCATTCCTGCAATGCAAGGATGGTTCAACATATACAAATCATTAAATGTAATTTACTGCATAAATAAAATTAATAAGAAGGAACATGATCATCCCAACAGATGCAGAAATAGCTTTTGATGAAATCCCTCAAAAAACTAGGCAGTGAAAGAACATACCTCAAAGTAATAAGAGCCATCTATGACAAACCCACAGGCAACATCATATTGAACTGGCAAAAATCGGAACCATAACCATTAAGAAATGAAACAAGACAAGGGTGCTTCCTCTCACCATTCCTATTCAACACAGTACTAGACATACTAGCCAGAGTAGCAGGCAAGAGAAAAGGCATTGCAATAGGAAGAAGATAACCAATCTCTCTTTGCTAACAATATGATTCTATACTTAGAAAACTCTAAGGACTCTGCCAATAAGGCTATTAGAACTGATAAACACTTTAAGCAAGGTTTCAGGATACAAAAATCTATGTACAAAAATCACTAGCTTAATTTCTATATACCAATAACATTCAACCTGAGAGTCAAATCAAGAACATAATCCCATTTGTAGTAGCCACACAAATAAAATACCTAGGAATATACCTAACCAAGGAGGTGACAGATCTCTACAAGGAGAGCTATGAAACACTGCTAAACAAAATCACAGATGACACAAACAAATGGAAAAACATTAAATGCTTATGAATTGGAAGAATCACATCATTAAAATGACCGTACTGCCCAAAGCAATTTACAGATTCAATGCTATTCCTATCAAACTACCAACGCCATTTTTCACAGAATTGGACAAAACCATGCTGAAATCCATATGGAACTAAAACAGAGCCCAAATAGCCATAAAAATCCTAAGCAAAAGATCAATGCCAGAGATATCACTTTACCTGACTTCAAACTATAAGGCAAGAGTAACCAAAACAGCATGGTTCTGGCACAAAAACAGATACCTCGACTAATGGACTAGATTAGAGAACCCAGAGAAGTAAAACCACACACCTCCAGGCACCTAAACTTCAATAAAGTTGACAAAAATAAGCAATGGGGAAAGGATTCTCTATTCAATAGATGGTGCTGGGATAGCTAGTAAGCCATATGCAGTAGAATGAAACTGAACCCCTACCTTTCACCACATCCAAAAATTAACTCAAGATGGATTAAAGATTTAAATGTAAGACCTCAAACTATAAGAATTCTAGAATAAAACACTATTCTAGACATTGGCCTCTGGAAAACAATTTATGACTACGTCCTCAAAAGCAATTGCAACAAAAAAAAAATTGACAAGGACCAATTAAAGTGCTTCTACACA
Source organism: Cacajao melanocephalus (assembly GCA_963573385.1). NCBI lineage: Eukaryota > Metazoa > Chordata > Mammalia > Primates > Pitheciidae > Cacajao > Cacajao melanocephalus. Next base: position 15,582 of record CAUYLG010013169.1, on the reverse strand, counting down.
GCAAAAGAAACTATCAACAGAGTAAACAGACAAGGTACAGTATGTGAGGAAATATTTGCAAACTATGTACCCACAAAACTCTAATATCTATAACAAACTTAAACATTTGAACAAGCAAAAACTAACCCCACAAAAAATGGGCAAAATACATGAACTGCTCAAAAGAAGACACACAAGCGGCCAACAAACATATGAAAAAATGCTCCACATCACTAATCATCAGGGAAATGCAAATAAAAACCACAGTGAGATACCACCTCACATCAGTCAAAATGGCTATTATTAAAAAGATAAAAAACAGATGCTGGCGATACTGCAGAGAAAAGGGAATGCATATACACTGTTGGTGGGAATGTAAAGTAGTTCAGCCACTGTGGAAAGCTGTTTGAAGATTTCTCAAAGAACTTAAAATAAAACTACCATTCAGCAATCCCATTACTGGATACACACTCAAAATAAAACAAATCATTCTACCAAAAAAGACCCATGCACTTGCATGTTCATCACAGAACTATCCACAATAGAAAAACATAAAATCAACCTAGATGTCCGTCGGTGGTGGACTGGATAAAGGAAATACGGTACACAACATGGAATGCTATGCAGTCATAAAACAAACAAAAACAAAATTACATCCATTATCAGTTGCATGGACACAACCAGAGACCATTATTCTAAGCAAATTAACACAGGAACAGAAAACCAAATACTGCATGTTCTCACTTGAAAGAGAAAGCTAAATGTTGGGTACTCACAGACATAAAGGTGGCAACAACAGACTCTGGGGACTACTAGAGGGGAGAAGAGAGAGAGTCAAGTGCTGAAAAACTAAGTGCTGGGTACTATGTTCAGTAACTGGGTGACAGAATCATTTGCACCCTAAACCTCCACATCACCCGGTGTATCCAGGAAAGAAACCTGCACATGTACCCTCTGAATCTAAAAGAAAAAGTTAAAGACTGGGTATAATGGCTCATGCCTGTAATCCTAGCACTTTGGGAGGCCGAGGCGGATGGATCACTTGAGATCAGGAGTTCAAAATCAGTCTGGCCAACATGGTGAAACCCCATCTCTACTAAAAATACAAAAATTAGCCAGGGATGATGGTAAATGCCTGTAATCTCAGCTACTCAGGAGGCTGAAGCTGAAGAATCACTTGAACCTGGGAGGTGGAGGTTGCAGCGAGCCAAGATCATATCACTGCATTCCAGCCTGGGCAACAGAGTGAGTGAGACTCCCAATCAATCAATCAATCAATCAATATAAATAAATAAATGTTAAAACAACATAAAAAGATCAAAGCATTTATAAGTCAATACCTAAATGCTAATATCTTCATTTTGTTTCCTTAAACCATTATGATGATATTAAGCACCTCTTTTCATGAGAATGTGTGTTCAAATCTTTTGTTCTACCTCTTTATTTATTGTCCTGTTTTTCTTAGAGATTTACAGGCATTCTTTAAATTTTCTGAATATCAGTCCTTTGTTTGATGTGTGTATTGAGTCTTTAGACTGAAATATGTAATTTAGAATATTTACTCTCAGTTTGTGGCTTATTTTTCAACATTTTACTTAGTGGTTTCTTTCAAAGAGCAGATGTTTTAAATTTAGATAAAAATCAATTTGTGTTGTAGGTGTCCTGTCTATCCCAAAAGTTGTGTTGTATGTGTCCTGTCTATCCCAAAAGTTGTAAATATATTTTTATATGTTCTTCTAGTAGCTTTATAGTGTTGGCTTTTAAAATTAGGTTTATAATCCATTTTGAATTAGTTTCTGCATATGATGTGCAGTACAAAGTTGGGATTCTTTTTTTCTCATAAACTTATCCAATTACTTTGAAACAATATCTTCTCACTGGAATTATCTTAGAACCTTATGTAAAAATCAATTGGCTATATATGTATAGGCTGATTCCTAGATTCTCTATTATATTCCACTGATGTATGTATCCATGTTTGGGTTATTATAGGTCAGGTCATTTTTATTTCCACATAAATTTTAGACTCACAAATTTCCACAAAGTCTTTTAGGGTTATGATTGAGATTGTGCTGAGCCTGTAGATCAATTTGGGGGAGAACTGACATTTTAACAATATTGAGTCTTCTAATCCATAGACATGATACACTGCACCTAAAATTTATTTAGGTCTTCTTTAATTCTATTCAGCAATGATTTATAGTTTTTCAGTTCATATGCCTTTTACAATTTTTGTTAATTTTTTCTAGATTTCTTTTGCTTTGATAGTATTATAAATGATTTCTTCAAATTTCAATTTCTAACTTTGCTTTTGGCATCAATAATTATAATTGATTTTGTATGCTGACTTTTCAACTGTGACCTTGCCAAATTCATGTGCTAATTTTAGAAGTTAGTCTTCAGACTGTTTAGGGTTTTCTAAATAAACAATCATGTTTTTATTCTTCTTCATTTCCAATCTGTGGGCCTTTTACCATTATTTCTTTAATTTTACAGACTAAAGTCTCCAACAAAAGGGAGAATAGAAGTGGTGGAAGGGAGCCTCTGGGCTTTGTCCCTAATCCTAGGAAAATAATTTAATAGTCCACCATCCTGTATATTAGTCACAGGTCTTTCACACATTTCCTTTATAATGTTGAGGATGCTTCCATCTATTTTTAGTTTTCTAACAGTTTTATGAAATTTTTTAAAAAATTAATAAATACAGCGAACTGTAGCAAGTGATTTTTGAATGTTACATTGGCTTTTCATTTTTGGACTAAATCCTATGTAACCACTATATTTTACCCTTTTATTCATTGTTAGTATAAAAATTAGCCAATAACTAAAATGTGCTAATGAATGAAACTATCTAGCATTGTGAAAATATTTTTGCTATAAAATTATTTTCCCTAATATAGTTTGATTAAATATTTTTGAAATTTTAACCATATCTTTTAATCACATTTCAATAGATTACCAACTTCAAAATATTATATTTTAAAGTTAGATGATCAACTCCCTTTATGTCAGCAAATGTTTTAAGTCCCTAATTTTCTAAAAATTTTACTTGACTAAAGTTTTATAATTGCTATAGCAAAAAGTATCATCTTAATATTTCTTATTAGAGATTCAGAATTGATCCATTAAAAACATATATAGATGGATTAATTTACTTTCCCTACTTATAAATATATGTAATTTGGCAATTCATAATTTCAATCGTAAGTTTCCAAATTTACAAAATATAAGGATTAGATTACATAATCTCTAAGAATTCAACCGGCTCCATAGCTTATTCATCCCAAGTTACATTATTAACTTCCTAAGATAGGGTATTAAATGTTTTACCTAAAGTTTGAATAAATTTAGGCTGTCAATAATCTTAATAAAATCTATTTGTAAGAGTTTTTAAAGTACTTCCCAAGAACATTTTAGGCATTTTTTGACTTTCTTATATATGAAGTGGAAATTCACTATTAACTATTTCATCACATTGCTACTAGTAGCCAAAAAAAATCTTTAAGATCTAAAGGTTGCCATTTTAGCAACATACTCTTTAGTACAGGGGCATATTTTGTAATTTTTCAAAGAAATTAAAGATGTGGCTTTATAAAGATTAAAGAGTTTTATGACGTACTATGTCAACATTTGAGAAATATTTTTGAGTACCTACTATGCATAAACAAGGCATTTGGGAGAGCAGTGATTTAAAAAAAAAAAATCACCTGCCCTCATAGAACAAGCAGTTTTGTAAAGAAGCTCTGATATACTTGACTCGGAGTAGAAATGTTGTAATAGTTGTCTCCACTGATTACTATCCCTTCTTTTTTCTCCAAAGGATCAGTCTCTACTATATCACTGCTATCCTACTTCCTGATGAGAATTTTAGATGCACAAAATTGAAAATTTATAATCCATGGTTCATAATGTAATTTTATTGTTGTTTCATGCAATTGATCAATAAGGTATTTTTATTTTAAAAACTAATAAACACCAGAGAGACAGAGCCCAACCAAATAATTAGAAAATTACCAGTTATACCTACTTAAGTTTTTCACTATCCTACTCCATCTCAATGTCTCTCCATTAGAAGCAGCCATCCTTTAACTCTCCCATAGACGAATTTCTCCCATAGACTAATCTTGCCATCTCAGAATCATCAAAATGAGGCCTGCATCTCTGTATGCTAGATTGAAGGGTAGGGCTCTATCATCTTCATTTTTCTACCCCCAGGGCCTAGCACTAGGCTAGCATGGAGTATGTATTTAGTAAATCTTTGTTGAATGAAATCATCAAAGACTTCTTGGTTCTGTCATTCAGTCCTTGCAGACTTTGCCACTAGGTATTATATTAGCCCCTGCAAGAAATGTGCTCAATAAAATGAACCACCTGTGTACAGGCACAGCAAGTCAATGGACACAATGTTGGCTTTTTAAGAGGCTGGAATCTAAACTCCTATGCATATACAGCAATAAAGTATTTGCATAATTACTATAAAGTATATTACAATCTTATAATACAAGCAATGGGAATGTACTAACATCTGTATAGCAATAGAAACTCTGACTTAAAAAAATTAACAGTAACTTCCTTTGCATTTAATTACAGTTAATTTCAAGCATCACTGCTTCCATTGTAAACAAACAAACAAACAAATAAATATATAGAAGATTACCAAGTCTCAGTAATGGAACTAAATGTCTTCTGGCTTATTATTTATATTTAATTAAACTGGAACAATTTTTAAAAATGGCACCTTCCTAAATAAGTAGAACTGCCATAAAGAACAGTATTTTTTATCTGCACTGTGCTGAATTTTACTTTGCTCTTTAGTTCAATGTGATACTGCTAAGATACTCTCTGAAACTTTTTTATTTAATGATAACCACGATTATACTTAATATCACACATCCCTTTCCTTGTTGGCTGCTGCACATAGTGTACTGAAACAAAGAAATCTTGTTATGGACCTGCAAAATCACCCTAGCCTCATTTTCCCTACTTAATGTACTCCAATCTACGCTTGGACGGGTAAAACAAAATTGAGTATTACTATCACTACCTTTGTAAGGTATATATTTTTACTCAACTATTCCACAGCTCAGTTGATTTGGTAGTGAGTTGATGTAAAATATTTCCAATCTCTAGTTTACTCAGTGTAATACTTCAAACTTTAATCTGTTACCATTCAAAATAAAACATCTATATTATAACCCTTTCCTGAAAAACCTCTTTCATCTTTTATACACCTAGTAAATACAAAATAGTGCAAACCTATCATTCTTAGCAACTTTACTTCGATTTCCCCACACTGTTCAAAGTCATGTAATCTTCTAGCCCTTGCTCATTCCCACTATTCTGAATATGGAGATAGTAAGAGGTAAGGCCTCGAAAACAGCTTCATTCTATTCTGTCATGCACATGTCAGTATACGGCCCTATACACACGATGGGACCTGCACATATTTTATATGTGCAAAGCGGGGCACATATGAAATAGGTGAATCCCTTCTCTATTAAAAGACACTGAACACAGAAACATACAGATACACACACAAACACACAAACACACACATACAAATATGAGTTTTATCTTTCCAGTGTAAAAATAGCTTATTTGGATTAAAAATATAAATTTTTGTGATAACTGTCAATCTAATTCCTTATAATTAAGCCACTCAATTCCTTAATCTGGCAATTATTATATCCCATCTATTATCTTACAAATACTCACATAGAGGGGGGAAGCAAGCAATAACTAATGGATATATTAAAATACTGCAGCATTTTGCATTGGGACTGAGCAGGTATAGTGATCCTAAGATCAAAAGAGCAATGACTCATAGCAGCCTATCAATAGTTAGACAACATGTTAAGGACAGCATTGAACATACACAAGGTTAAACTTAGAGACTTCGCTGTGAATCATATAAAGTTTTAAGTAACAGTACCTAATCAGATGTTTCTGGTGAATGTGATTCCTCTCTGTAATCTGCTTAATGAGATGCAAAAAAGTACCAGAACTATGCAGAACTACAAAATAAAGGTTGCCTGAATCATGTACACCAAATGCTGGCTGAAAATGTTATTTTACTTACATAACCTCTGTATCACCATGAAGTGACCATAGCAGTCTTTGTTACTTCTGCCCTCCAGGGAACCAGACACAGGGACTAAGGACAACGTACTTGGAATTTGTGAGTTGGAGGCAATGGGATTTAAGGCTTCCAAAATTTAAACCCTCAGGATTTGTGTCTTATCCCAAGTAATGAACTCAACAGAATTTCAGTTTTCTTAATAGTTTCTATACTTAATCTACACACCTCTTACATTGTTATGTAAAGCAATAAAAGAAAAAAATTGGGATATATTCCAAGGCAACTGAGGAGGAAACTTATGTGAACTTGAGCACTCTGGTCACACACCTCAGAAGACAATTTTTCTCTCAAATTAGTTTTTTCTTGGCTCCCATTTAATGGCTCCAGAATTTTCATTTTTCTGGTCTGTAGAGATGAAGGTATCATGCTTTCTCCTTCTTAGAAAAGCAAGTCCCTTATAGCTATTTGGCCCTCTTGCTTTTTAGCCTGGCTGCTAAAGGAAGGAGCATTCATAGCAGAATGCCATAGTTCAGTGCTAACAGAAAATTCTTTTCTGGCTCACAAGATTGGTAGAAGAATAAATGGGAAAACTCTTGCTTTTGAAGTCCTGTTATATTTGATTTGCTATGCCTTGAAACACTCCAGAGATTCCTATTTATGATTTAAAGAATGACTAGACTAGCGTAAGGGGATGTTAGCAAGGTAGACATTGCATTTGATAAATATCCCATGAAGGATCCTACTCTTGCTCAGGGGAGAAAGGGGTGGTGTTTTCTTTTTTATTTTTTTCTTTGGCAAGGACTTGCTCAAATTTTTGATCAATTCCTTCTGGGTCAGTCTATATGTTTAAATGGAAGGAACTGTATTGCCTTTCCCAGATGTAAAGTTGTCGACAGTGGTTGATTCTTCAATTCTTAATAGAATTGCAGATGCCTCTTGCTGAATAGAGCTGAATACATAACACAGAAACCGATGTGTAATCTCTAAGACATCCTACTCACTTAGTCCTCAAAATGTGTCCCATATGCAATATAATTGATTTCTCCAAGGTAATATGGTAATACGAATGAGAAGCTATTCTCTTTTCTCTCTATCCAGTAGAGAATTCTGGGGAATGTTGAACAGTTTCCCTAAGATAATCCAATGCTAAGCAATGCGTCATCCATCACATCCTCACTGAAAAGATCTAGTTGAACTCAGAGTACCAGATTTTGCTTCTATTGCTCAGGGGGAAAAACTGTTAAGTTATATTATTTTAGAATTCTCCTGAAATTACAGTTTATCCTTTTGATTTTCTTCCCTCAGGCTTAATGGAGGAAGTAATATTTGCCATTAACTTAAATTTAGCTTTGTAAATACATGACTTGTTGGAAATCTTTCAAAAAATATATACGTCTGTCCTTCTTGATCAGGATATTCTAAATTCACTGTGATTAATAGTCTACTACATCAGTGGCCTTCAATGAACCATACCGCCTATGATTTATGCCCTTGTGCAGTCTTCCCCATTTGGCCTTGGACTGGCCTGTGACTAGTTTTAACCAGTTGAATGTGGTGAACGTGACACTGTGCCATTTCCATGTCTCAGACTTCAGAAGGCTTGGCACCTTCTGCCTCTGCTCTAGAGGAAGCCAGATGCCCTGTCAGAAGTCCAATTGCCTCGAGTCTCATGGAGAGCTCCAGGAGGAGGAGGAGGTCTGAAGTTCCCAGCTGAAAACCCAGGACGAGCTTCTAGGCAATGCCAAAGTCAATTTGCCAGACGTATATATGTGTGAATCACCTTATGAGTGGATCCTCCAGCCCATCTGAGCTGAGCCAGGTGAACATTCCATGAAGCAGAGATGAGCTACCCCTTAGTGCCCTGCCCAAGTTGCAGACAAATGAGAAAATTATGAGACTGTTGTTCCAGGTCACTATGTTTTTGGGATAACAGACAACTGAAACACTGTACTTGATCTTTGTTTAATGACTCGTGGTTATCACGTTTTGATGAACCCAATACATTTCAGAAGATGTGGGTTCACCATTCATAACTGGGTTGCTTGGCTATTAGTATTCCCAATTTTCCCATGTACAAATCCTGACAATCCCAAAGGGTTGTTGTACAGATCAAGTGATACAAAACACATTCCTGTGCTTTCAAAACTATTCTACATATATAAGCCTATTCACTGTTAGCATATTTCCCTTGATTCCAGATACTAAGTTCTTATCTATTACTACCTACATAAAAGAAAAGTTTTGGAGTCAAACAGGTAACTTAATTTTTTCATCAATATGCTTGATTTTCTATATAATTTCAAGTTGATAAGCCATAGTCCCCACCAGTTAAACACTTCATAAACAAGGTGTTGCTATACTTTTACACATACTAGGTCAATTTTAATTTTAGAGAATAAATTACAAGTATTCAAAATTATTAGTCTCGGAAAACTTCTTTCAAACTTTACAGTGAATCTTTGATAACACATTTCCCAATACTGTTCTCTGCAAGCAATTCTGCTGTCTTAATTCTGATGTCTTCCAAAATGCTAGATAAAACGAGCACAGGTATAGCCTTTGGCCAGTCATTTAATCATTCAGAGATTCAGTTTCCTTCTATATAAATTAAGGACATTTATTTCTGCCCTGCTATCTTGTATAAGTACTTGTTAGAGTTACTATAGAGGCATTCAATAATTATTGTCATTATTATCATCCTGATTTCGTGTATGTGCTGTGTCAGTAGGTGTGTCTTCATTTTTATGGTTTAAAGATTTTAGGACCATCTTTTTCATATCCTCACTCAGAAGAAATACATTGGCAGAAAACAAAAATATCAAAAAAAGCAAAAACAAGGCACAATTCCCCACCACCACCCCGGGAATTTGGCAAAGGGCATTTTGCATGCACGTGTGTGTGTGTGTGTGTGTGTGTGTGTGTGTGTGTGTGTGTGTCTGTGTATTTATATCTGTATTATGAAGAAAAAATACGATCTTCTGTTTGGCATCTTGCAAACTAGGGGTGATTAAGAAAAATATCATTGTGACAGCAGAAGCACAAGAGAAGATATACTAGAGCCAGTTTCTCTGATCCTTTCACAGTGGAATAAGCTCTTCATACTCTAGTGAGAATAAATGAAACATAACCTGCAGTGTTATGCCTGGTTTTAAAAGCCAGGTTTTCAGGCAGCTTTACCAAATGCTCCAAACCGAAAGGGCAAGAAGAACATAATTCTTTCTGATCTCTTCCCACACTGAGACTGTTCTCAGACTTCAGTTTCTAATCTATGAAGAGAGGTAGGCAAAGAGCCTAAATGCAAGTCTCTAGTTCCATATCCTTGACTGTAATTCATTCTGTGAAACCCAGGAAACTACGTGTAGTCAAAAAAAATTCCCAAACTGTTCTGGAGTCTGTTGGTGACCTAATATCACAAACCAGAAAATGCAATGCCCAACAGAAAAGTGGATTCTTACAGTACACATTTTCATTGTTATTGCTGTTACCTTTCAAACACTTAAAGTCCAGGGAAAATGTCCACCTACTAATGAGTCATTTATAAGAAGCACTTTAAGGCCCTTTATTTTGTGTATTGAAACAGTATTTAACACTCGCAGAGATATCAGTGGGTTTTAGGAGGATCTCATGTATATTTTGATTCTATGTAATCCTGCAATAAACATGGTATGCAAACCTGAAAGAACAAAGTAAAGAAAAAGAAGAAATGAGTTCATGTCAGCACTTTATATTTAGCATGTATGTGTGTGTATCTATATATGAAAACAGTAAGAGGACACCTTGCTATAAATGACTTTGTGTTTTTGGGCTCATGCAAACTATGTCTAGCATCACTTCCAGTAACCTTGATATAAGTGTGCAGAATGGCAGAGGTGCTGAAAGTTGTTTTCTTTTGTTTTCTTGGAGATGGAGTCCCGCTCTGTTGACCAGGCTGGAGTGCAATCTCAGCTCACTGCAACCTCCACCTCCTGGGTTCAAGTGATTCTTCTGCCTCATCCTCCTGTAGCTGGGATTTTAGGTACCAGCCACCATGCCCGGCTAATTTTTACTGTCTGTTTTTAGTAGAGACGGGGTTTCACCATGTTGGCCAGACTGGTCTCGAACTCCTGATCTTAAGTGATCTGCTCCCTCAGCTTCCCAAAGTGTTGGGATTACAGGTGTGAGCCATTGCAACCAGCCTGTTACGTTTTCATAGCAGGCAACATGATGGATGCAGTGTTTATTGTCTCACTGCAAAACTGTTTTGAGAATTTCTGCTACTTACTAAGATGTCAGGAATCAGATGGAAATCCTGCCCTCAAAAACTAAGAAAAACAAGTCAAAGAAACAAAAACATGGCAAAAGTAAGTGATGGGCCACAGAGAGTGGAGAAAATGGTCTCAAGAACATGGGTAGAAAAAGGTACCTTAATTTGGTTCTACAGATGTTTAAGTTCCTCTGGTGAGCCATATACTGGGCATATAAAAATCAGTATGGCACAGGCAGGGAGGTGGGGCACTCCTTGTGAAACAACAGAAAATGAGGTAGGAATGTGTCCAACTTGAGATGTACTGGAGGATTTACCAGGTGAAGTGTGGGGCTTGAAAGGAGAGAAGAAGGAATCAAAAGCTGAGAAAATGTATGATCAATGATACATTTTTTGGGTGTGAATCTAGAGGCAAGCCGGCTTCTAATAACAAGGTTGACTGAGATAGGGCTTGAGGGAAGAAAACAAAATGAGGCAAGTGTGAAAGTGAAACAATTAGTAATAAGTAAAATAATTATCACAAAATATTAAGGGCCCAGCTGACAAATGAACAGGATACATTTTAGAGGCAGGTGTCAAAAATCTTTGTGAATGCTCCTGGTTGCAGTGACACAGTTAAAGTTGGGATACTAGATAAGAAAACAAAGCCTTAGGCTGGGCATGATGGCTCACACCTATAATCCCAACACTTTGGGACTCTGAGGTGGGAAGATTACATGAGGTCAGGAGTCTGAGACTAACCTGGCCAATATGGCGAACCCCATCTCTACTAAAAATACAAAAGTTAGCCGGGCATGGTGGCACATGCCTCAGCCCCCGAGCTACTCAGGAGGATGAGACAGGAGAATTGCTTGAACACGTGTGACAGAGGTTGCAGTGGGCCGAGATCACATCACTGGACTCCAGCCTGGGTGACAGAGGACTCTATCTCAAAAACAAAAACAAAAAAACAGTCTTTGTGAATGCTGCATTCTCTGCAGGCAAGAACCATGCCTTATTCATCTTAATATGATTAAGAAACATTTCGAACTTTGCACACAATACGCATTTTGCTCAGAACACCATTTTATTAAGAAGAAAGTGAAAAAGGAGACAAGAGGAAAAAAAATTAAGAAACAGAAAGTCCTCAGGAAAGGGAGATATCAAAAGACAGTTAAGTGAGGACCAGAAGGAAAAGGGTGGACTACAGAAAGAGACAAAGGGGACATGGATGAAAGAATGGGGATGAGAATAAATGAACCTGAAAAAATAAAAAATGAAACTGTAAGTAGTTCAAATAATGAATCAAAAGAGAATCTCATTTTGAGACTTGGGAAAAAATGCTCTTATTAAAACAGGAAAGTTGAAAAAGGACGGGAACAAAGGATAAGATAATAAAATGAAAATGAAAGGTAATATCTCAGAGTGACAAGACGTAAATGTGTAGAAAGGCAGAAATGAGGAAAGTGAATAAAGGCTAGCATAGCAAAAGTGGGGAATGTATAGATATATTTCATGCCACTAATTATATTCCATATATATACACACATATATATCCATATATATCCATATATATATATACACATATATATCCATATATATATATATATCCATATATATCCATATATATATATATATATATATACACACACATACAGGTTCTGGGGTACATGTGAAGAACATGCAGGATTGTTGTATAGGTACATACATGGCAATGTGGTTTGCTGCCTCCATCCCCATCACCTATATCTGGCATTTCTCCCCATGTTATCCCTCCCCAACTGCCTACCCCACACTGACCCTCCCCTAGTCCCCCCTACAGACGTGTGTGATACTCCCCTCCCTGTGTCCATGTGTTCTCATTGTTCAACACCTGCCTATGAGTGAGAACATGTGGTGTTTGATTTTCTGTTGTGTCAGTTTGCTGAAAATGATGGTTTCCCAGTTCATCCATGTCCCTACAAATGACACAAACTCATCGGTTTTTATGGCTGCACAGTATTCCATGGTGGATATGTGCCACATTTTCCCTGTCCAGTCTATCATCCATGAGCATTTGGGTTGGTTCCAAGTCTTTGCTATTGTAAACAGTGCTTCAGTGAACATATGTGTGCATGTGTCCTTAAAATAGAACGATTTATAATCCTTTGAATATATACCCAGTAATGGGATTGCTGGGTCAAATGGAAATTCTATTTCTAGGTCCCTGAGGAATTGTCACACTGTCTTCCACAATGGTTGAACTAATTTACACTCCCACCAACAGTGTAAAAGTGTACCTATTTCACCACATCCTCTCCAGCATCTGCTGTCTCCAGATTTTTTAAGGATCACCATTCTAACCGGTGTGAGATGGTATCTCAATGTAGTTTTGATTTGCATTTCTCTAATGACCAGTGATGATGAGTACTTTTTCATATGTTTGTTGGCCTCATATGTCTTCTTTTGAAAAGTGTCTGTTGATATCCTTTGCCCACTTTTGAATGGGTTTGTTTGTTTTCTTGTAAATCTGTTTTAGTTCTTTGTAGATTTTGGATATTTTAGTCCTTTGTCAGATGGGTAGATTGCAAAAATTTATTCCCATTCTGTTGGTTGCTGGTTCACTCTAATGATTGTTTCTTTTGCTGTGCAGAAGCTCTAGAGTTTAATTAGATCCCATTTGTCTCTCTTGGCTTTTGTTGCCAATGCTTTTGGTGTTTTAGTCATGAAGTCCTTGCCTATGCCTATGTCCTGAATGGTTTTACCTAGGTTTTCTTCTAAGGTTTTTTATCATGTTAGGTCTTATGTTTAAGTATTTAATCCAACTGGAGTTAATTTTAGTGCAAGGTGTCAGGAAGGGGTCTAGTTTCTGCTTTCTGCACATTGCTAGCCAGTTTTCCCAATACCATTCATTAAAGAGGGAATTCTTTCCTCATTGATTGTTTTTGTCAGGTTTGTCAAAGATCAGATGGTTGTAGATGTGTGGCGTTGCCTCTGAGGCCTCTGTTCTGTTCCATTGGCCTATATCTCTGTTTTAGTACCAGTGCCATGCTGTTTTGATTACTGTAGCCTTGTATTATAGTTTGAAGTCAGGTAGCATGATGCCTCCAGCTTTGTTCTTTTTGCTTAGAATTGACTTGCCTATGCGGGCTCTCTTTTGGTTCTATATGAAGTTTAAGGTGGTTTTTTCCAGTTCTGTGAAGAAGGTCATTGGTAGCTTGATGGGGATAGTGCTGAATTTATAAATTACTTTGGGCAGTATGGCCATTTTCACAATATCGATTCTTCCTAACCATGAGCATGGAATGTTTCTCCATCTGTTTGTGTCCTCTCATTTTGTTGAGCAGTGGTTTGTAGTTCTCCTTGAAGAGGTCCTTTACATTCTTTGTTAGTTGTATTCCTAGGTATTTTATTCTCTTTGTAGCAATTGTGAATGGCAGTTCATTCTTGATTTGGCTCCAAGTCTGTTATTGGTGTATTGGAATGCTTGTGATTTTTGCACATTGATTTTGTATCCTGAGACTTTGCTGAAGTTGCTTATCAGTTTCAGGAGATTTTGGGCTGAGATGATAGGGACTTCTAAATATACAATCATGTCATCTGCAAATAGAAACAATTTGACTTCCTCCTTTCCTAATTGAATACTCTTTATTTCTTTTTCTTGCCTGATTGCTCTGGCTAGAACTTCCAATACCATATTGAATAAGAGTGGTGACAGAGGGCATCCTTGTCTAGTGCCAGATTTCAAAGAGAGTGCTTCCAGGTTTTGCCCATTCAGTATGATATTGGCTGTCGGTTTGTTGTAAATAGCTTTTATTATTTTGAGATACGTTCTGTCGATACCTAGTTTATTGAGAGTTTTTAACATAAAGGGCTGTTGAATTTTGTCAAAGGCCTTCTCTGCATCAATTGAGATAATTATGTGGTTCTTGTCTTTGGTTCTGTTTATGTGGTGAATTACGTTTATAGACTTGCATATGTTGAACCAGCCTTGCATCCCTGGGATGAAGCCTACTTGATCGTGATGGATAAACTTTTTGATGTGCTGTTGCAATCGGATTGCCAGTATTTTATTGAAGATTTTTGCTTCTATGTTCATCATGAATATTGGCCTGAAGTTTTCTTTTCTTGCTGAGTCTCCGCCAGGTTTTGGTATCAGGATGACACTGGTCTCACAGAATGATTTGGGGAGGATTCCCTCTTTTTGGATTGTTTGGAATAGTTTCAGAAGGAGTGGTACCAGCTCCTCTTTGTATGTCTGGTAGAACTCGGCTGTGAACCCATCTAGACTTGGGCTTTTATTGATTGGTAGGCTATTAATTGCTGCCTAAACTTCAGCCCTTGTTATTGGTCTATTCAAGGTTTCAGCTTCTTCCTGGTTTAGGCTTGGGAGGTGCAAGTGTCCAGGAATTTATCCATTTCTTCCAGGTTTACTGGTTTATGTGCATAGAGTTGTTTGTAGTAATCTCTGATGGTGGTTTGTATTTCTATGGAATCTGTGGTGACATCCCTTTTATTTTTTTTTTATTGCATCTATTTGATTCTTCTTTCTTTTTTATTAATCTGGCTAGTGGTCTATTTTGTTGATCTTTTCAAAAAATCAGCTCCTGGATTTATTGATTTTTTGAAGGGTTTTTCTGTTTCTATCTCCTTCAGTTCTGCTCTGATCTTAGTTATTTCTTGTCTTCTGCTAGCTTTTGAGTTCTTTGATCTTGCTCCTCTAGTTCTTTCAATTTTGACTATAGGGTGTCTCTCCACTGTCAATATTAGACAGATCAACAAGACAGAAAATTAACAGAGCTCGACCAAGTAAACCTAATAGACATTTACAGAACTCTCCACCCCAAATCCACAGAATATACATTCTTCTCAGCACCACACCACACCTACTCTAAAATTGACCACATAATTGGAAGTAAATCACTCCTCAGCAAATGCAAAAGAACGGAAATCATAACAAATAGTCTTTCAGACCATAGTGCAATCAAATTAGAACTGAGAATTCAGACACTAACTCAGAACCGCACAACTTCATGGAAACTGAACAACTGGCTCTTGAATGTTGACTGGATAAACCATGAAATGAAGGCAGAAATAAAGATGTTCTTCGAAACCAATGAGAATGAAGACACAAGGTACCAGAATCTCTGGGACACACTTAAAGCAATGTCTAGAGGAAAATTTATAGCAATAAATGCCCATATGAGAAGCAAGGAAAGATCCACTCACATTTTGATGTATCACCCTATCTTTTCTGTCATGCAATGTCCAGAGTTTTTAAAGTCGTAAGTAGAAAAACAATTTTGGAGGGAAGAATTTGCAA